>SJYO01052474.1:21006896-21301564 GCA_006410555.1 Capra ibex
TCGAGTTGTAAGTCTTTTGCTTCTAGTACCGTAGACCAGGGTAGTGAAGTACCCTTTATCTACCCCTTTGTCATCTTTGACACAGTCTGAAATAAAAAACCCGAGGTTTTAGTGACGTCTACCACTAACGTCGGTACTTTAATTTTCTGAGAATGAGGAACCTTCTTTTCAATACTCGTTGGATCTATCATATAAGTTTTCGTCTCTGTAATGAAACGGTTGATTCCAGGTAGATCAGTTCCGATACCAAAAAAGACACCAGTACATACCTACACTCTCAACCTGACACTTCTTCCGATTCGTGGCTTCTTAACTACGAAAACTTGACACCACAACCTCTTCTGAGAACACTCAGGGAACCTGACGTTCCTCTAGGTTGGTCAGGCAAGACTTCCTCTAGTTGGGACCCTAAAGGAACCTTCCTTACTACGATTTCGACTTCGAGGTCATGAAACCGGTGGAGTACACTTCTCAACTGAGTAACCTTTTCTGAGACTACGATCCTCCCTAACCCCCGTCCTCCTCTTCCCCTGCTGGCTCCTACTCTACGGACTTACCGTAGTGACTGAGCTACCTGCACTCAGACTCACTTGAGGCCCTCTACCACTACCTGTCCCTCCGGACCGCACGATGTTAAGTACCCCAGGGTTTCTCAGCCTGTGCTGACTCGCTGACTTGACTTGACTTGACTTAGTGACTGTGGAAGGTTCTGCCTCTGATTGTTGTCGTTATTTCATTAGGTAATAATATCGTTGTTTGATGACTTAAGTCTTAAAAAATAGACCTCTTCGAGTCCAGAAAAATCGTCAGTAGAGACGGAAAATAACGTACCCGAATCCTCAGTGTAGTGTACCCAAGTTCAGGACTGAGAGAATAAAGGTCAACATACCCAGACAGTTCAGGAACGAAGACCACAGGAGTAATGAAGTAGACACTGACCTATAGTCTCCAGGAGTAGACTATAAATCTTCTCATGGAAGGGATATCATCTGAAAGTTACTATGATCAACGGAAACAACGATGACAGAAGAAAAATACCGGAGGAGGAGGTTGTCAGAAGATTTTTTACACACTCAGAGTAGTTCAATCTACACTCTACCGACGACTATCTTAGAAGACCGAAATCGCCATTGATCCTACCTACATCTCCGTCAAAAACTCAAGACGATTGATCTTACATTGGAACCGTAAGGTGACGAGGTAAGTCAAGTCGCTTTGTTCAGGGGAGAGGAGAAGTAAGTCAATATTCTTTATGAATAACTTGTGGATGATTACAATTCGAAACTTGACTTTTTTTTTTTTTTTTGGTTAGGAACAAGAGGACCTTCAAAACTAGACCGAGTACTGAAAGTCAGGGTTTCTTAACCGTTCTTTTGTTCGTTTCTGGTTGTTTGTGAAGACGTAAACATCTCTACCAAAAAAAAAAAAATTACATCTATTTGTTTAAACTTTGACTACTTACTTACAATAAGACACGTATGGGAAGGTTTAACACACGTTTATTTACGGGTGCACAAACGAGAAACTTGACAACGTTATCTACGACGTACACTGTCACTAAAAACTTGGACAGTCCTATCTTTTTACATGGAAAAGAAAAAATTGACAACAAATCAACGAGTCAACACAAACGGAGAAACACTGGGGTACCTGACGTCGTGCGGTCCGAAGGGACAGGAAGTGGTAGAGGGCCTCAAATGAGTTTGAGTACAAGTAACCACTACGGTAGGTTGACAGAGTAGGAGACAGCAGGGGAAGAGGGTGGAAGTTAGAAGGGTCGTAGTCCGAGAAAAGGTCTCAGTCAAGAAGCGTAGTCCACCGGTTTCATAACCTCGAAGTCGCAGTCGGGAAGGTTACTTATAAGTCCTGACTAAAGGAAATCCTAACTGACCAAACTAGAGGAACGTCAGGTTCTTTGAGAGTTCTCAGAAGAGGTTGTGGTGTCAAGTTTTCGTAGTTAAAAAGTCACGAGTCGAAAGAAATGCCAGGTCGACTAAAGAGACATCGAGTCTACCATTTCTTAAACGGACGTTACGTCCTCTGAACCCAAACTAGGGACCCAGCCCTTCTGATAGACCTTTTCCCTTACCGTTGGGTGAGGTCATAAGAACGGACCTCTTAGAGTACCTGTCTCCTCGGACCGCTCGATCAGAACCCCAGTGTTTCTCAGTCTGTGTTGACTCACTGATTGTGATAATGATGAGTGTAGGTATGCAGACTGATGATCTTTTTGGTATCGAAACTGATATGTCTGGAAACAGTCCTTTCACTACAGAGACGAAAAATTATACGACAGGTCCAAACAGTACCGAAAAAAGGGTCCCTCGTTCGTAGAACTACCGACGTAAGTGGTAGACGTCACTAAAACCTTGGGTTCTTTTATTTTATACAGTGACTAAGCTGAAAGGGGTAGATAAACCGTACTTCACTACCCTGGTCTACGGTACTTTAATCAAAAAACTTACAACTCAAAATCCGGACGAAAAAGTGAGAGGAGAGAGTGGGAGAAGTTCCCGAGAAATCAAGGAGAAGACAAAGACGGTAATCTCACCATAGTACACGTATAGACTCCAACAACTGTAAAAAAGACTATACGTGTGGAACTAAATAAGTCTGTCGTCTATGAGTCTTACGGACGTCACGACCTATGACCCACTTGTCCTCACTTAATTCTCTTATTTTGGGGTACAAAGGATCTCTAGTGTCCACGTCGAACAAATCGTTTCTCAATGTTTAGGACAAAGACGAGGAAAGAACTCCATACTGAAACCCCGTTCAATGAATTGGAGAAATACGGAGTCAAAGAAGCAGATATTTTACCGAGATCATTAGTGTATCCTAACACTTCTAATTTAATAGACATGATGATTACTGATGGTTATAATAGTAACAATGACAAGAGACGGTCATCACCTCATATTTGTTGTTAAAACTTAACTTTACCCCTATTTCCTGGAGGACCCCGTAAAACATTTTGACATTGGTTTGGTATAATGATGAAAGTAGTTCTTACAACCCAAATTTGAGGTGAATAAATAACTCACTCCGTCCAGTAATGTCTTAGTTCTCACCAGTCATTCACCAGGAAACCAAAGGAACCTCCAAAAATAAGTGATTAGTCCAGAGGGAAGAGGGAAAAAACATTCAGACCGTACAACTAAACTGGTATACTCTTTAGACTCCTTTATTTGAAAAAGATACTCCTCTCTTACCATCTGTGGAATCTTCGTTTCTTCGAAAATGTGACTCTCTTGACTCTCTGGAAAGTAAGACGTTGCTCTAAGTCGACAGAGAAGAAGTGAACCTTTTTACTGACTATCTGTGATTACTCTCTTTTAATTAAATTTTATATACACACCACGTTTTCCTACATTGTGTCTTTTCATTTTCAAGGAGTGGTCAGGAGGGTCGCCAGGGGGTTTCAAGTCAAGACAAGTCAAGTCAACGAGGGGGTTTCATCGGAGACAATAAAGA
Organism: Capra ibex; assembly: GCA_006410555.1. Taxonomy (NCBI): domain Eukaryota; kingdom Metazoa; phylum Chordata; class Mammalia; order Artiodactyla; family Bovidae; genus Capra; species Capra ibex. Next base: position 21,010,371 of record SJYO01052474.1, read on the forward strand.
AAACATAGGAAGGTCTTTAAAAGAAGTATATATATTCGTATATACAGTTAAGAATTTTAGTTACTTAGAGGGAATTTGGGTTTAGGTGTCGGTGAATTCCGGGAAAGGGTCTTTGTTGGACTACCCGATGTTAGGTACCTCAGCGTTCTCAACCTGTGTTGAATCGTTCATTTGGTGGTCTGTTGGTCCCAAAGAACACATAGACTCCTATCAATTATATTATGAAGACATTCGATTTTGTACTTACATATACGTGACCACATGTCACATTACATATAAACAGATACACTTACATAAAAAAAAAAGAGAAGCCTACAAGATGTAAAATGTAAAGATCTTTCAAATGGTAGTCTGTCACATCCCCTTAGAGAGTAAAAGGGGGTGTGGGAATGGTGTTACTTAAAGTAGACAGAAAAAACTAAAAACGGTTAGAAACCACTTTTTATTATAGAGTAAAGACCACGATACAGAAAGAAATTAATACTCACTTAAACTCGTAAAAGTATATAAATCAACGTATAGGAAACAAGTAAAAATTAACCTAAAGAAGAATTAAATACATTCTAGAAATATATAAATTGTTGAATCGAGAAACAACATTCCGAACGTGATCAGGATTTAAGTCAAACAACGAAAAGAAAAATGAAACTTATATCTTCAGAGTTTCTTCTTCTCCTTCTTCTCCTTTAATGGGAGACTACACTTACTTCCCTTCTGACAGAAATAGTCCATACTCAAAGATAGACCTCTTGACGACAAAGACAATGGAAGTATTCAAAAAGAAGAGAAGAAGGAGAGAGGGAAGAAAGAAGAAGAAGAAGAAGAAAAAAGTGATTAAGACAATCGATCCGGTTTTTCAATCTATGTACATTCTGGTAGTCGTGTAGACGGATCCTTGCATCGTGGTGACTCTTTGCACATCCTCTTAGTTGATATGTGTCCTCCATTCGTCGTCCCCAGAAACATAGAACAGGGGTAAATCTACAGTAAGAAACATTAACCCCACCGCAGTAACCTTGTTTACTTAAGAAGTTGATAATAATTATCTTCGCAGAACGAAGACCGGAAACAAAATCCCACTTACGACCCCTCCCTAACATGGAGAACAGGGATTAAGAGAGGAGTGCGGACTGACTAGATTTCAGTACAGGTATTTCACTTCGTAGGGCAGACAAAGGACCTTTTGGCTCTCTTCCCCTATGGCACAGTTACAACGGAAACGACAAAGTCAACGTGACTGACGGCATCCAACCGTAAAAGTCCTTCAGCCCTACAGGAACCGTGGGGAGTTACCGGAAAAGTAGGAAAGAACTCATGGTAAAAACGAGCCCGATAAACCCAGAATAAAATCTCTAAAGACAAAATAAGAGAACATGTCAGAAAATTTCTACCAGAAGTAATACGTTCATTAAATACAAATAACACCCTTTAAATCCTGTACTTATCCGTTTTTCTGTATGTGTGTTTTAATTGAAAGTAGTGATGAGTTCCTTATGGGTGAGTACACAAGCATAGTATTTATGAATTGTTCCTACTAAAGTCGAATATGTACGACACGACATCGGGTAAAAGAAGGAAATATCGTGCAGAGGTAAAAAAAAAAGAAGACACAATAAACCTTAAAGGTATATTTGTTAAAGTACAAACATCTCCTAAGACACATTATCCTTACTCCTTACAGTGTGAATCTTCGGACACTGGAGTCATGGTTCTAAGGGAAGGAATATGTAGAAAAATTAAATTTCTCTTGAATCCTTTCATTTCCCTACCTTCTCTCTTCCGATACTTGTGCTACTCCGTTTAACCTTCGTTATTACATCGATCCTACACAGAATAACGTCTTTTAGAAAAAATAGAACCAACGAGTTATTCTATTTTGACAAATACCTGGACAATTAACTCGTTTTCTCTTCATTTTAACATCTATAAATAAACCTTGAGAAAAAGAACGGGGACCTTCCGACATATTGACCCAATTCTTGGAAATGTGACACAACTTTAAATCATCTTGTTACAGAGGAAGATTGTAAAAAATTAGGGTAATTCCCTTTATCATCAAAAGAGAGGGGTGGGGGGGACGAAAAAAAAAAACGTGAATCGATTATTTGAAATGGTACAAACCAAAACTCTATGATAAAACTTTCTAAAAGACTGAAAACATTTCAAAATTGACTTTGGATCTAAAGTATCCTCATGTCTCCTCTGTAACTCTCTACAAACTAAAGAGTAAACGACAGTCAGAAAACCAAGATTCCCTTTGATTAAAACCGGTTAAATTCACTTTTTGGAACAAACAGCCTACTTGCAATCCCATCGAGTGTCTTAGTTTCAACAGTTTCTCGTTTGGAGTTTTTCCCTGGAAACGACCCAGGAAACGACACCTTCTGACACACTAGGAAAGAGACTTCTGTGAGTAAGAACAAAGTAGGGAACAATTCCATATTGTACATAAGACATTTCATACACATGTTGGGTCACTGTAAAAAGTATATATATCGGTGTCTATATGTATATGGAAATATACACCTCTATGTATATATACAATGTCTTGTACAAGTCGAGGGGTGTGACGACAAAACTCTATTTAGACATAGACGTTGAAGGCCAGAAACATATACACGCAAGTTCAAAATATAAGGACCCTCTCTCTTAGACTAATTGTCTCCTTCAAGTCAGCCAATACCGGTCACCGGTCTCAGTATGTAGCCACCGGACCGATCACCCCCAGTGGGGAACCACGATAGGAACCCCTCCCACCAAGGTTCCTTGGTGAGGCCTACTACAGACTGAGTAAGTGGAACATGACCTCGCGTCCCAGAGTGAAAACATTAACTCGAGAGAACACTGGACTAACAGGAGGTATCTTTGGACAGGAAGCTGAGTCTCCTTCTTCTGGAACCTCTCGAGGACGTCGTTAAACCTCTAGAATTTATACAGGCGTAACAGAACGTAGGTCTGTGTCTCGTAAGATTTCCATAAACGACAGTAGACCAATCCGGGTTTTCCTAACTCTGGTGACGGTACCCGTGACTGATCCAATGTACTCCCGTATTACACACGGGAGGCTCCCCAGGTGGTAATAGGTCCAAAGACACTAGGTATCTTCGTGGTTCCTGTAAGACTCCAACAGAAGGTCACTACAGTTTGAGTCGTAGACAGTACCACAACGGTCGACATTAAAACAGATTCGAAAAATTCGAGAACGAATAAATGAAATCCCATTACTTAAGGTAAACAACAAGAAACTTAAAGTTTACACTATCGTAGAGTACCCATAATTAGTAAGGTGTCACGAACTTTAATCCCTCGATAAAAAGTCAACGAAAACAATCACTCCCTTCGACTACCTTTGAAACAACGTCACGGTTGTCAGTTTTCCTTTTCGTCTTCACGACGGAATCACCACCACGACTAAAAAAAAAAAGGGGATTCGATAAAGAAAACTCGATTCCCAACTGGTGAGGAGTAAGATCATATGACAACAATCTATTTTGTAGAAAAGTTGGGTAAGTATTAGAAACTAAAAATAGTTCACGTTAACAAGACGATTTCGTCACTGAAAAATTAAGTAAGACCAAGAACTAGGGAAACTCTAGATCGTTCTTGAGACTTGGGATAGGAGTATTTTTACGGTAAAGACTCACAAAACCTCGAGAGACCTCCGATAGATACCTAATTAATGAAGGTAAGATTTAGAATAAAAGGTCAAACTACTTTGGACTAGTAAAAATCAAAGTAATCGAAATCTTCTACATTTTACTCCATCATATTACCTTTCCAATCCAATCCCCAGATTAGGGTCGATTTAGTGGTCGACCCACTAAAAAACCGTGGGTAAATTGGTGACACCCGAAGGCAAGGAATAGACATTTTACTCACCCAAGTTGATCTCATTAGTGAATTCCACGGAAATCGAGACTATGAGTTAATATGAAGAACCTGGAAGAGGTAAAAATAAAAAGACTTTTACCCGTTGATCTTAACGTATCTTACAACGTTCATGACAGACTAAGACGAACTGAAACCAGTAGAGAAAATAGAGAAAGACTCACGGGATTACATAACCCAACTGTAAAAATCTTACCTCAGACACCAACTTTACGAGTTAGAGAAAGAACCAGACAATTACAATCGACTCTCAATTACCAAAATTATTCGTATCAAACACAAAAAAGGGGGTACTATACAACAGAAAGGGATCGAGTATAATCTGAAAGGACCGTGAAAGACGGATGAGTGTGTCGGAACCGACGGAGGATGGGGAGTAGGGACAATCGACGATAAAACGACGGACCTTCCCGATTCATAATAGACTTCTGAAAACCCCTTAACAATTTTGACTGGGTCACCTATGGGACCTTTAAGGGTACCATCGTAAGAATGGGTAAGTCTCTCTTCTTGGGTGGAGTAAAAGAAGTATAACCTGAAGAAAGATATAATGAACAACGAAGGATAACTCATAGAAGATTACCACCTACAATACCATGTACGAAACCTACATCTTTGTCGGTTCTTTGTACTCGAAAGAAGGACTCTGCAAGTTCAGAAAACTCCTTCTACGAGGGACTGTAGGTATTATCTTTACCCTCACCTCCTACCGACCCCACCTCACACCCCCGTCCCCTCCCTACGTCCCCACGAATCAAGACGGACGTCCTCCGTCCCTTCTGGAGTGATCTGCTCCGGAAACCGGACGGTGGACGTAGGAACGTCAATCAACCGACGGTAAGTAAAAATCTCCCCGTTTTCCAGTCACGGGGTCATCAAGATCCTTTATACCGTGACGGAAGGAGACACTCCCTTCTTAATTCCAAAAATCCTTACAATTGTTTTATAATACCTTGAATTAAAAAAAAAAAATCAAATGATATTTCAGTTGAAAAAAAAAAGGAAATAGTTTTCGTTTTCTAATCCTATCAACTATCCAGGACGGAGATTGGTCATTTTCCATACGGACACCTTTAAGATATCGTCCTCAGTTTTCGACTCGAGTACTGAAAGGTCAAGTGGTGATATAAGTGTCCTATCTCCGGTCCCTGAAACTGAGGTCCTTGATCTGGACGGGAGTAGACCACGGAGGAATCCCTGAGACTACTATCACTCTAGACATCAAAGTCCGAATTCACTAACGATGAAGTAAAAAAAAAAAAATTCAGGAGATTGTTCGTGCATCTTACACTATGACTTTGTAATCCGACCCTAAAGAGATCATAAAGAACACCTATAAAGAGCAACGTACTCTACCACGCTGATTTCAAAGATTCTTCGTAATCTTTTCTACTTCCGTTATTATTATTTTAAAGTAATACTCGTCCACACGACAGAACGGACAGAACTTGGGGACCACGACCTGTGTCACGAAAAATCAATTCAAAGTAACATGAATTGTGTTCCCACGATGATGGGGAACGCGAAGTACGGTCCGACGGTGGTACGCATCACAACAGAAACCGAAGGTCCACCCGGCACTCTCGGACCCTAGGGTGAATCAAAACAGAGAGACACGTCCGACACGTAAACGGGTCAAGTACTGAGTTCTTCGTCGGGTTTTTACGGAACTTCGACGAAGAGGTCTCCGGCTCCATTCCTTCTGTAAAGGAAATGAGACATTAAATCCACTAACGGAAGGTCCCCGTTGTCGACTATAAAGGTGTTTTGAAATAATAATAATAACAGTTACTATACTTTTATTATTTCGATTCTGAATAACTTATGTATCACACACAATCCTGAAGGGACCACAGAGTCTACCATTTCTTAGACGGATATTATGCACTCTGGACCCAAACTAGGGACCCACCCCTTCGAGGGGACGTCCTTCCGTACCGTTGGGTGAGGTTATAAGAACGGACCTCTTAGGGTACCTGTCTCCTCGCACCACCCGAAGGTCAGGTACCCCAGTGTTTCTCAGCCTGTGCTGAATCCCTGATTCGTATCGTCTCACACACAATCCGTGACTCGAAATGTGCGTACTGGAACAAATTAGGAGTGTAGTCAGGATATCCACAAATATTCTACTCATTAGGAAATATCCACTCCTTCATCCATATTATTAGATATAATACCCAGTCAAAGAAAATAGTCAGAGACAAGATCCGACTACCGCACTTTCTGACCCTGTTCTTCCCTAATTCCGGTAGATACTTCACCTCATTTACAAACTCTCTCTTTCACACATCCACTATCTCTTAAAAAGACACATAAGATATTGGTTCATATTTAACAAAACTCGACTCAATAGCACATAACGGTAACAGAGAATTTAAGAGTACTCATCTCAATAGTGATGATAAAGTAATCGAAAGAAATCGTATGATTTTTAAACGGATAAATGTCTAGTAAAAAGAATTAAACCAGGATGAAACCCTGATTAGTTGAGGGACTTTTGCTTATACACCGGAAACGTGTCGACACGATTTATGACAAGTCGAGTCACTAGGTGAACGTAGGCCGACCGGATTTTGTAGGATCGCCGCCCCCAGGCGTGTTGTCACCCCCAAACGACCAAAAGGAAAGGAACCACGAGGAACAGTCCACAAATCAAAGATGAGTGGTACTTAAAATTCTCTCTCCAGCGTTAGACAAAGTCCCACCGCCTGAATTTGACCTACCGGCCGTCGAATTCCAACTGAACCGTCACTGGGCACTACTCCGACGTTTTGAGGCCTGTTTCTTCCACTTCTTCGGCTGACCCTGGGCATTGGAGATGGACCGCGCTCTTCCGACACTCATCACCGTCCCTCTCCCCTTGGTCCGAGACCTCACCAACGGTACGGTGAACGGTACTGTCGTTGGACTGTCGTCATACAAACTTCGTACAAAGTTTAATTTTCGGGACGTGGGAGGAATTACCACCATATGATAATAATAACATGAAATCGTCTACATCGTCTATAAGGTGAAATTGTCTTCGTGTCGAAAGACTATCCTTCGGAAGTGGGTTAAGTACCTAATCGGTGAGGGGTAAGAGGAAAGACTGACTAACGGAAATCTGGAAAAGTAGTCTTCTAATAAAGTAGTCTCCCTCCTTTTTGGGTTTAATGGAAACAGGGAACAGTAGTAAAGACTATCCAAAAAACTTCCTCAACTTTTAATACTGATTTTCATGAGAAAACCTAATGAGTACCTAAATTTTATACGTGACTCGTGGAAAGGGAATCACAGTCTTTCTATTAGTCTTTAATCGAAATTAATTCTGTTTCCTCTCTTAAGGAAGGAAATCCAGTGTGTCATGACGGTGGACGACGTGTTGGAATGGCGGACCTGATCGTTTACCCTCCGACAATTGGAACCTCCGGCCCGGGCCACAATATGTGACACCGACAAGAGAACCAACCGAATAGAGTGGCGAATCTTTACCGAGGGTTTTATGTACTCGTCCCTCTAAAGGTTCCTGTCCAGTATCCATCTCGTATAACCGTAAGGTTTACGGATTTTACATGAATAAAGGTTTTGAAGGAAATCCGGAAGGGTAGACTCAAACCCGTGTTGTACTTGAAAAAACTTCCCTTCCTTCTTCTTCTTGTTTTAGTGTTTTACAAGTCAAAATCAGGAACTCTCGTCGAGTATCTGTTCTTGAATCGGGACATCGGATAAAGACCTGGATGGGTCTATTGGTGACACAGGACCGGTCGTATCAGGAGACCCGGGAGATATCTCTCGAACGTAGTAAGTGTAGTGTAAGGAGAATAACGAGTCACTTTTAAGGGAACGACTACAGAACCGGAAAAAGGGAGAAAGACGTCACTAAGCACGACCCTGCTTCCGACGTCTCCCACACTCGCGACGACTATACCGGTTCTCTCTTGCTCACTCATCTAATCCGTGGTCGAAGTCCAAGACGTCCTGAATTATATTTAGCTATTTATTATTACGATTTCCTCGAGTAGTTTCTCGGTTCGTTCATAGCCAGTGTCTACGATGAATGTGATAACAATTCTTTGTCCACATGTCCACCTTGTCGGTGATTGGGCTGCAATATGTAGTATGGTACAGTTGTAATACATGACCCAGAATAAGAAACAAAAACATTACGAGTTGTCATACACAAACGGTCTATCATACGAAGATCTAGTACTTCATCTGTCTCCAAGTCCGATATATATTAATCCACAGTCATATTCACGTCTTATTATACTCTTTCCTTCCAGTCACACCCGATCTCATTTATCCCTCCCTTCACACCTACACCCAGAACCTTCCCTCTCTATTCTACATAAAACCACCTCCCTCCCACCATAGAGGTCTTATACTTTAGTAAAATCCTTTTGGGGTATAATACCCTAAAGATCACTATTGATTATAACAACTCAAGGAAACGACGAATCGTTAGAAACAAGGTTATTAAAAATGAAAACGGGCATATCAAATGAAAGTGTTTCGATTCGGTCGGATCTTACCATTTCTACGTACTAGTAATTATCTTAATCGAGGCCTCGGACCTTCACGTTTTCTACTGCCTGTCTCTACTCTTATATCACTGCCGACCTCCGTCGTACAGAAAAGACACGTCCGAGATCTGACCACAGGAGCTGTCCACAACCATCACTCGTAGACCTCTAGTACCATACACCCCCCGTAACTTACGGGAAAAGACTAGTGTCGCGCTATCACTGTGTAAATTAAGAGAAATTTCACTTAAAAGGATCGTTTTCCGAGTGATCTAATATACGTAATATTAATTTGTCGTCTGTGTCGAAAAGAACCCTCTTTTTAGCGTGACAACTTAAATTCGTGCTATCGGGAAGTCTATCGGGAAAATTATAAAGGTCCCATAAATAAAACACTCAAAGACATTATCATAGAAATGGTTCATTCTTCACCGTTTTTACTTTGAACTATTTTCAAATCGAATTTTGAAAAGACGACTCGACGAGAATTCTTTGTTCAGTCCTCTTCCAGTGGGAAACTGAAATCTCTCTCCAACAGGACCCCGGTCACGAAACACGTTGTATCCAGTCCGAGACCTTTGACAAACAAAGATAACTGCAAAGAAACGGAGTTCCACCGTCTCAACTCTGTTCTGTCATAAGACAGCGCATAAGAAATTCATTTAGGTAAAGGAAAACCTTCCTCATTTATTAGTCAAACTCAACCACCTATCCATTCCTGAACCGTATCTACAATTGATGTCATAATAAATAGTAAACGAGACCCGGTCTATACTCGAACCCTAAAATACGTACAATGGAATAAAGTCGGAGTGTAGTCATGACTTTTTAGCCATAATATAAAACTAGACGTCAAGATGGGACATCCACTTTAATAACTCCGAATTTTTCACAATGCATTGAAGAGTTTAAGTCGGGCTGAGGTACTAGAATAGTGGGTGGGCGGGAGAACGGTGGAGCTTGGAAAGAAAGCGATACACGACCCGTAGTGGTTTTCCGACGTCGTACTCACTAAGGGAATAGAAAAGATCTACACACCAATGACCTAACCCCAGTACCAAGAAAGGACAACCTCTTAATACACGGATATAGAAATTTCCCACCTAACATGACAATTGTCAAACAATAAAAAAGTCAAGCTCGACGACTTCGTAGTCTTTGAGTTCCTGGTTTTATAGAAACAGAGGGCCTGGTCCGACACGGACGTGTTAGAGGGTTTCCGGCACCTACTGTTTGTCGAGTCTTTCGACGACGACTTACGGTGGTCTCCCCTCTTCCACCACGCGTAGTTTCTCCACTCTCAACCGGGACGGGTGACCCCCGAAGCCACGAGCAGGACCCGGTCTCGCGTACAAATCAAGTCCGATACCACGATCACCCAAAGCGACTACCGAGTCGTCATTTCTTAGGTGGACGCAACGTCCTCTGTATCCTCTGTGTCCAAACTAGGGACCTAGCGCTTCTAGGGGACCTCCTTCTTTACCGTTGGGTGAGGTCATAAGAACGGACCCTTTAGGGTACCCGTCTCCTCGAACCGCCCGATGTTAGGTGCCCCAGTGTTTCTCAGCCTGTGATGACTGCGCTGACTCACGCGTACGGGCTCCACGATTATCTAACTGTCTAAAAGAAAACCCGAGTAACAGTCGTCTGTTCTGACTCAAATCACTAAAAGTACCAAACCCCTCCAAATTTTTTGAAAAAGGGGAGAAGATTCTTGACGAAAAGTATAGACTGGTCAACGTCGTCTTACACGTCTGCATAGACGCGAGTACTGAATTAAGTCGTTCGTAAATAACCCATGGACGACGGAAGAGTCGTAATACGGTCCACGACATTACAATCAAAAGAACGTCTCTTCTATTAGATACAGGAGACGAGGAATCTCCTCGTAAAGTGATGGTAAATCCGAGAACGTGATATCATTCAAGAGTCACGGGACACCACTCGTGTCCCTCAGTGAGCCCAGAAGTCGTCAACACAATCTGTTTGAGACTTAAGTGTGGTTCTGAATCAGTCCGAGACATACTGATGTCCTTGACGACAGGACGGGGGCGTCGTGGGGGTGTACGGAGAACACCGCAAATAATGATGTGACAGGACATTAACAAGCAGTCAGTAAAGAGGGTTGGTGTGACTCGAGAAACTCCCGGCCACAGTAGAGTAACAAAGGTCAACAACCGTATCATGGACCATGTATCAGTAGAGAACTAGTCACAAATAACTTATTCATCGTATCGGTCATAATACTTAGACGAAACGAGACTAAGTAGTGGTATTTGATAAAAGGATGAGGACCTTTAGGAGAAGTTTTACATTCTATAACGATAAGTCCCTTAATATCCTCTCTTACACTTGTATCGACTGTGGTGAGAACCATTTTGGTAAGTTTCTCAATGACAGTATTCTCAGTCAATACATTAAAGAGTAGTCGTAGACGTCATGAATCATTCTCGGACGTATAGATTGTGGACAGTAACGAATCTCTGTACATACACACAAAATGTCATAAACGTAATATAACTTAAAAGAGAAATTTAGAAAACATACACATTCATATCACAAGTCGATTCTATCATTCGAAAAACTTCTAGTCTCGGAGTAAAATACGAAAAGAAAAAAATTTACTTATGGACTTAGTAAAATGATATGTGACTTTCGATTGTTGTAACATTTAATTAATATGGAGTTATTTTTCAAAAATTTGTCGTTTTTTTTAGTCAATATAAAAGAAAACTTTATGTTAGGTTTAAAGAATTAGTGATTCTTTCGATTCCTTTTTTTCTCATAGTTCTGTGTCAAAGATACCGAGACAATATTTCGTGCGGTCTGCTCGGTGTCCAATTATATTTACAAGTAGAGTTTTTATTTTTGTTGGGTGGTCATCACGGTTCCCTACCTCATAAATCATTGTAGGGGTGACTCCTATTCTTATAAAGGTGTAACAAAACTCACATGTTAAAATTACAAAACGATTCCACTCAGAAGTAGTGTATGGTGAAGTAGTTACGACACGGGTCGGTCAGACAGTAGACGTCACCCGGTCATAGAGAACTACCGGGGAGAAGATCGATGTCCATCATTAGTGAAGTGGACGAGTCATGACAGGACTGAGTCAAGAAAGTAAGAAGATGACACAAATTTTCTGACAGTCGAAGAAACGGAACCCGTAGTGTCAGCATTGAGACTTCCAGATCTTATTTAGACCTAGGCCCGCCCATTTAAGAGTTTAACCGTTTTCGACGGTAAAAATACATCCAACGATTTATCGGTACCAGGACGGTCCACACGTGACTGAGGTAGTAGTGGACGAGGGTCTTTTACCTGATCTCCGGAAACCTTACCTGAATGGTAGGTTACTAGAGTGAAACCGAGACTCGTACTTCAGCTCCCACGACACGGTACGACGTAGCTCCGCTCTGGACCGGTCCGGATCCCCGCCGTCGACTCCTCTGACCTCCCGACGCGTCGCACAGACCGACGGTTTTACGAAAAGAGCTAAAGGGACGTCATGTACCGTGGCAAAATCCGTGTCTCACCTATGACCTGTATATGGTTTACGCCGTAGGTGTACAGGGACTATGGATCTGAAGAGGTAATGGGTCGTTTGTGTCGAAGGACCCTCACTTTGGGGCATTTACCAGTCAAAAGGGTTTTATGGGGTGGTAAGGAGCCACGGGGTTCTACGGACCATGTCGAATTTCAAAATCCTTTTTTAGTATGTCCTCTTCTAGACTCGAGACTCGTCTATGTCCACTTCGAGGAAGGACATAAAGACTCCGATAAACAACCAGTCCTAGAAGGAGGACGGTCTTGAAAGAATAGTTTCGGTAGTCCGGAAGTAGGAAGGGAAGAACTCATTATAGAGAAAACTCACTGAAGAAGTCACTCCTCTGGACGTCTGTCGTGAACTCCGGACCCCGACTAGATATATGGTGGGGTCCATGGTGCGTGGAGAGCCGATCGTACACGACAGTACAGTCATCAATGGTAATTTTAAGAAGGAACCCTTCAAAGAGACGTACGAATAAACCTCCAGACACACCTACAAACATTTGGGAATCCTTCGTTCGTTTATGGATAAATTACACAAGACACGAGAGTCCATATAAGATTATTTTGTCTGTAAGTATTCACAATGAGGTCATTTTGAGAACACTACCACTATATCTACTTCTGACAAAGTTATTGGACTAAAGAACAACTTCGACAATTCCTAGAAATAGGAGATAGATACCGACTAAGTACAGTTACATACCGTTTTTGATGATGTTATAACATTTCATTAATCAGAGATTAGTTTTATTTTTATTTAGGAAATTGCTGATAAAGAAAAGGAGTGAGATGACCATCACAGCCCACTACGCTCTGGACTTTCCTCGAATGCCCTTCTAATTCCCAGTCAGGAACCCGATGCGGAAACGTCTCAAGGTCCTCGTGCTCGTACGGGATCGCCGTGATGCGGTGTAGTTGTTGTTAGGTCTCTAGAAGCCCGGCGTCTTCCACTCGGAACAGGCCCCCGGTAAATACCCTTCGGGAGACTGTGAACACACTACCCATTCTCACCGTTCCGGAACCTTTTCACTCGCCACTAAGTCCACTGCCCTACTGACCTCCCTTGAGATTTAACCCATCAGACGAACGACTTGGCCAGGGAACGGAAATCCGTCTCCCTTCACTAGTCGTGGGAGACTGAACGTTCGTTCTCCCATCACCCCCGCCCCCACCACTCGAAGAGTCGAGGTAACGTACGTCTCTAATTCTTTAGTTTACTTACTGTTAGACGGAGGAAGACAGTGTCTCTGGTTATCACCTTAAGAGAAACCTTCTAGCTTCCTTTGAATTTCAGTTCCTTGACTCCTAGGTCGCGTCGGTCCATGTCTTAACTTTAAAAAAAGAAAAGAGAAACGAAAAAATTAAAACCATTACATGCGTAGTTTATTTGAGATGAAAAAAATTCGTATGTCAAGTTAAAAAAAAAGTCTGGTATAAATTTGAGGACAAAACAAGTCAACACCAAGACAAGGGAATTTAATCCAGAGACGGAACGATCCAAGAACCCATGGGAAAGGAGAATCAAGGGATCTTGAGACGTCCGGCAGAGAGGAGACGACCCGACCGACCACTATCGAGGTGTCTTCCTTTCCCTCTCCTCTTAGTCGGGCTACGACAATGGCCAGTCGTCACGAACGTGACGGCACAAACCACTACCATGGACAGTCTTAATTATCGGTTCCAATTCAACAGGCAATGGACATCTAAAGTCGATAGAGAACGCATTACGAGAAAGGTAGGACATACGAGGTCTCCACACTACGGACCATCAAAGTCATGACAAAGATTAGATCATATCACATCTCCTTGAGACCCTTGTCCTTCTGAGTATGAGTCTGAGTCCGAGACGGGGAAAGACTCAAGGAACCGTTCAATGAGGGGCGGAGTCGAAGTCGAAGACCAAATATTTTTATCCAAATTATAGTAGACACAAATTGTACACATTCAACAGAGTGTTCGATGTACCAGTCATGTGTCAGCCATCAATAAGAGGACAGGTAGTACGGTGTCCTGTAACTTCCGGTCCAATAAGAACTATGGTATTGAGAATGTCTAGAGTAGCTATGACATGGAATTGAACGTATATATGGTGTGTAAACGACACAAGACCCGGAAATACTACATATAGTACTCGTACTGGGTATCTTCTCCTCAAAGTCACTAAGTATGGTAATGGGATCCAACCTTTTTAGACCCAAGACGAATAATAAATTCCGTCGAAACAATGACATCAATATCTTAATAAATGACGGAGTTAGTCTCCACTAAGATATCGAAGACCGAATTTTTTTTTTAAGTCCACCGGAATAAACAACAGATATGAATGCATGTATGGACAGAAAGACACATCTTCACGGGGAAAGGGGACTGAGTCCCTATGAAGAGTTAGAGGTATGAGTACAAGGGGTTCATCGTAAAGGGGTGGACAGAGTCTTCTCTATTCTAAAATAATGAACACGAAAGTACTTGCAGGAATCCGAGAAAAAGTCAAAAAATGAACCAAATATAGAGAAAAGAGGTGACCCGACACTCAAGATTTTCCATCTGTGAAGTAAGAAAGTAGACATGGGAATGGTGATCTCTGACCGTGTATTCTCCGTATTTTATCTAGAAACAAGAGGGTGATACGGACAAATCTAAAGACTCCACTTTTCCTGTCTTATTGTAATAATAATAGCGTAACTAAAGTGTACTTAGAAGAAACAGAATGGGGTGAACACGTTTTATTTATACATTGTATGAAATACAGGAGGAGGAGTACAGAAAAGGAATAGAAGTAAATAAAAAAAGAGATTCCAAGAAGGAAAAAAAAAAATTACACCTAAACTCAAAGATTGGACAGTAAAACGGAAAGAATCATTTAAGTAAATCATAAAGAACGCTACGTTTAGATGATCACTAATTTCAAGGAATTAACAAAGAACCTCCACCCATCCACGGAGTGGCTCGTCGAACGTCCCAGGATCAAGGGACTGGTCCCTAGTTTGGATCCCGGGACACTCTCGTGGTTCAAGATTGAGGACCCGGGGTCTCTTAGGGGTCTAAAGAAATTAAAAACAAACAGACCCTTTCAAAACAAAAAGGAAGTGAAAACTTCCTATTACTGTACCTATGTCTCGAGATCCAACCACTAAGGGGACGGTGCGTGTGTATGAAATTTGTGAAATAAGACAAAAGAAGAACGAATGTATTCCCTTTAGGTTACATTAGAATTGAAACAAGGAAACACCCATTACTCAAAAGGGATGGAGACCCCTTTCTAAAAAGAGGAACTAAAGAACGTTAAACTATACTATACGGATCTACATGAAAAAAAAAAGTAGGACAAACCACAAACAGACTCGAAAGACTTAGACACCAAATCACAGACAGGAATTCAAACTTTTAGAAGTTGAGAGTAACGAAGTCCATAAAGAAGAGTAAGGGTAATGTGGAAACCGGGTACGACGACCGGGAAAGAACAAACAAAAAACGACCGACAACTCAAACCCTACATGGATGTGACAGGGGAGCAAAGACACACCCTTTTCCTTTTACCAACAAAACACAGGGGATGGGTCATTGGGAGACAATGCTACAGTCCCGGACACTTGACGAACACAAGTGAAAGAATTTCAGAGACTGATAAACCCCCTTCTTAAGGGGAAGAGAGTGGTTTGATTCAGGAGAAGAGGACTCACAAAGGTCGTTTATTTAGAGTGGATCATTGGTTCATCGTAAGAGAGCAGAAGACGTCGTTTTTCACTTTAGGTTCGGACTTTGACCACTCGGGGTCGTCCATGATGGTCTCGGACCCTTTTTCGTCGTTGTCTTTCGTCGAGTCTTGGTGTACGTCTTTGTTTCGGTCCGGAGGCACGTCGTCTTCTCCTGCCGCCTGAGACAGAGCACCCGTCCCAAGGTCTGGTTCCGGCTTCATCTCGTGCACCTCGACGGACTACCCTTCTTCTCTTCTTTCCAGGACCGCGAGGGAAGTGTGGCTCCGGGGTTTTAATCCACTCTACACCCTACCGAAGAGTCTCCCAAACAGAATGAAGCGACACAAGGGAGAAACCCCGAAAACACACCTACTTTCCCTACGACCAACGAGGTCAGGGCGTACGTCACAGAGATACGGCCGTCAGTGAGAACCTGGTTTACCTCCGGTCTTGTCCTGACCGGAACCCGCGGAGTCTCCTCGGAAGGTCCCACCCGAGAGTACGTTAAAAAGAGGAGGAGACTTCGCGAAGGAGAACAGAACTACCGACAGAGTTCATCCTCCGGGTGGATGAACTCCAAAGACAGACCTTGTTGTCTAATTACGACAGTTGTCTTTGGTTAGAAATGCTTTAAAAACAATTCATTTGTTACCAAAAACTTTCAGGGAACTCCAAAAATTCGGTTTCGTTTTTCTGTTCATATGTTTACAACTCGGGATCCTGTAAGACAACGTCATAGGGAACTAAAGAGTCCCCGAATCTTTCTCGGTCACACTCTTTTCCGGAAAATAGAAAACCCGACTCTTTTGGAGTCCTCACGGTTAATCTCCTTCTTGAGTCCCACTGTGAACTGGTGCAACAAAGTCCAACGCCCTGTTTCCGTTTTGCTTCGGGGAGGGAGGGTTCTTCGGTTTCGGGGTCTGTTCGGTGGTCTTCGTTCTCTTCGTCTTCAATGGAAGGTCCGTCCATTCAAGACATCCGGGACTCTGAAGCCATACCGTGTCGAGACGGCCCCAGCCGTCGGCGAACTCGGAACTAATCAATTCGTTTCCTTTTTCGAAGAAGATCTAACGTCAATGGATGTCCCGACGTCTACACCTCCATGTGTCAGGATTTTCATCCCTCTTCTTATGTTACTTGGGGTACTAAAACAATGAGACGAAGTTGTTAATAGAACAAAATGAATGGGTGGGGGGTGGGGTAGGACACTCATATAATGTCACGTGAGATGGAGTGAACATCTACATGGGGTACATCTTTCCATAGAGTCCTAAGTAGAGGTCGACTAGTCCGGAATTTGTGTGTATACCACCGAGTCCACCATTTCTTAGACGGACGTCCCACCCTCTGGACCCAAACTAGGGACCCAACCCTTCTAGGGGGACCTCTTCTCTTACCCATGGATGAGGTCATAACGGACCTCTTCAGGTGTCTATCGTCTTCGGACCACCCGACGTCAAACACCCCAGTGTTTCTAACTCTGTGCTGACTCGCTGATCGTGAACGAAAGTGAAATTTGTGTGTATATGTCTGTGTACAATATGCTAGTAGTGTAGATTACTTTAATTATTCTTTGGGAATGATCGATTATACACCGGGTATAATTTTGTGAGGGTCAATGGAGTTTTTATGTATAAAATTCAACCAAACATATTTAGCCCAAGGTTTGTTTTTCGGACCAATGAAGAAGCTGGTCCCTAACTTCGTCACGGCGTCGTCACTTTCACAGCTCAGGATTGGTGACCTCGTGGTCCCTTAAGGGACATAAACCAAAAATTTAGAGAATATAGAAAAAAGGGGATATTATAGGTCAAAAGGAATGATGTGGGAAAAAAGGTACGATAATTAATCGACCTAGTGGGTCCAGGAACCGGACAATCTTATATAATGGAAAACTTAAATCGACGAAAGAAGGAACAACGATAGTAACTTGAACAAGGACATCATGGGGTACAACGAATGTTTGCCCTACAATCGAGATCTCGGAACTAATCTAGATCCAAGTCAAAAGAACCACTCTCATAAAGTATCCACCCCGACACACGAAAGACAACATAACATGGCATTCCACGCATGACAGACCAACGGGGAAAAAAAAAAATGAAAAATAAAATGAAACCTAATATCGACTAATTGTTACAACACTATCAAAATCCGCCTGTCGTTTCCCTGAGCCGATGTATATGTACATGGGTAACATATGTACCCAGATCCGACGGTGTATTGTAACTCGTCTCAAGGGACACGTTACGCCGTCCTGGAACAACCTATAGGTAAAATTTGTTATGACGTTATACACAGACAGTTAGGTTTGAGGGATTGACGGGGCAGTGGGGTAAGAAGGAACGAACGAGGTAAAAGTCACTACGAGACTAAGTAGTCATCGGAATCTCTAACAGACGAAGTAGGGAGGTAAACATTTCAGAATCGTGGGTAACTACTAACGACAAATGACTCTAGATATAAAGTCATGCTCAACGTCTTACATTAAAGAATTAAAATAGTTAGGAATACACAAAAAATTCATTTTAAGATCTTTTTTCTCGGAAGGGAATAGTTGACAAACCAATGGTTCTTTATCGTAAACACATCCTTTTCGTTCAACTAACGAACTCAAACAAAAAAAGAAAAATAGTCAAGGGTCTCATTACTCAACAACGGGATGGTTGGAAGAGACTCTTTCATTCCAAAAACATCGTAACACTTAAGTGCTCAAAGACACATGAACTGTACAAAGTCGGTCTACGTCAGTAATAAGACAGGGTAGACTCCGGTCGTCTTCGGGGAAGTCCGACTGAGGACTCAGGACTACATTGGAACGGACACCATCACAGGAACGAAGATTGTGTCGCCCTACAGGGGTGAATAGATAATGAAACAGTCAAGACCGTAATCGAAGGTTCCCCGGGACCAAGAAAAATCATCTTTCACCATCAGTACGCAAGAACTAGTAAACTCGAGTTTAAAAGAAAAAAGGAACGGATCAAGGAAATAAAATTCCCATGTTCTACGTAAACGGAAGAGTAGGGTGAGTTCCTTAGAAACAGAGACCCTTCGGAGACTGGGTCGTCTGATAGAATACCTCCAGAGAAACTTCGGGACATTAGGAACCACTTCCTTTCCCGTTCGCTCTGGTAGACCTGAGCTCAGACTGAGTAGGAACTCCTCTAGACACACTCGTAAGCCCTCAACCTCACCCTCGCCACAAAATCGCCCCAGGAAGAGAATCCGTAAGGACCAGACAAAAGAGTGGTTACCTACTAGTAAAACCCCAGTGAGGGACCTTCAGGGAGTACACCACCTGTTCTAGAGACTTGGATTGAGAGAAAGAGGGAACCGACCGGACTCCCATTTCATTACGAATTACGAACTTTGACTAATAGAATACAAAGGAAAGGAAAGTAAACATCCATGGATCTTTTTTTCGATTTCCTTTATTCTGTCTTCAAGCGAAGTTGGTCGACCACCTTGTTATATTCGTCTTTAATAACCCTGGAAGATTTCCTCGAGGAGAACGTTTCGCCTCGTTTACCAAACTGTCAACTACGATCTTCTGACCCATTCCTCGACCTGACACACGTAGAACCATTGCGAAGGAGGGGGGCGGCGAACAGTGAATGCTCCCTTCTTCGGGGGACTCTCGTGACGGTGAAGCCCTACACTTACAAACCTGAAACCAAGGAGGACACGTACCAATCGATTGGTGTTTCTCCTTATAGTCTTTTTGAACACTACGAAAAATGTATAAGACTCACTTCAACACAGATAATTAAGAATGGGTAAAATTAACACAAAGAGTTTACCTTTGTTAATATTTTTCGTAAGAACTGACGGCTTCAAAATTCTACATATAAAACAATTCACAGAAGAGATTTACTCTATTAAACACCGAAAAACTTATTGTCTGAGAGTAAAAATTGTATACACTGAAGAAATAATATTAAATATTTACAGAAATTCTAAGGGTTGAGAGCAAGTCAGTACATCCAGATGTATGACGTCCTTAATTCTTTCTCGTCTCTTTTTACTAAAGGTTGGATTAGAGACTCCAACCCTCTTTGAACCTTTCATTAGCTCCCGTACCCCGGACCGGTCCTCGTCGCGAACTATTAACAGACGGTTCACTCACCCCTCATCGACCATCAATGAACTTCAGTCAAACGTCACTGGGTGTCTGTGGTCGGACCGACCACGATCGGACGTAGAGGACAGAAGGTCATGGTGGAGGACACCTGAGTCTCTACAGTACCCATCACCTCTCTCGTCACTCGTCCGGCCTCTCTCCCTTTATGTCGTCTCAAGAATCAAGGGGTCAGGTCAGGCCACGACAGTACTCTCTACGAAAGAAGTCTTGGTGACGACTGGATCCCTATAGTGATAAAGTAACGTCACAGAACCCTTTGGGCACTTACGAGTCTTTACGAGAATTGACCGAATTACTACCCATTTTCTCTCTGGTACTTTTACGACTTTCGAAAACCTCTCTTGAGACAGACGTCTCAATGGAACTCTGACACACTGGACCCCTTAGGACCGTCGTCGAACCGTCGGGTAGTTGGGATCCTACCTCAGTCTGTACAATAATTCCCACATAATTACGTATCTTATAGGTGTCGGACAGACAGGAAACGAGACAAAAAGGAAGAGGTTGAGAGACGGGTGGTCTGTCAAAAAGCGGACAACAGGTTTATAGATATTTAATTGGAAATTTTTATTAGAATTGTAAATCCTATCTCTTGTCAACCACAAGTAAGTCTATCGAAACGGTCTAAAAGAGTCTAGGTCTACAAAGAGGACTGTCCAAATCGTTGGGCCATATAAATTTTGTAGTAAGTCAACGGGCTTTTCAAGAAATTTTTCAAGATCCCACTTAGTAGGTGAAAGAGTTGTGGGTCTAAGGAACACACTACAGGAGGAGCCCCCGTGCAATGGTGGCCAATAGACCCGTCGGAGAATACGAACGGAACCCTCAAAATTACGTTCCTCTTAACACGGGCGAAGAAGTGAAGTCTCGGACTACAAAGTACTTTACCTTAAAAGACTTAATTTGTACTTTCACCTGAAGACCCGAGGAACCAAGTTTTTGTTGCAGTTTTGTTTGTAAAGTAAATTGTAGGTTCTGACTTCCGACAACCAGTCTTGACAGTTCACAGTCATCTAAAAGACCGAGCTAATACATCGTCGAACGGGGTCTCTATGAAGAAAATTTATTTCTCAGAATTCTAACACAGGACCGACAAAGAAACGAAAAAAAAAAAAGTATTCCCCCACCACATTCCCCCTCTGAGCCAGCTACACTTCTGAGACGAAACTAGGTGTCACATGTTCAGGGAAGGAGATCTGAAGCGGACACCGTTCCTAAGACGGAGGTGACAGAACTTCACTCCAAAGGTTGAGGGAGATAATGTTTCAGTCCCGTACACTTCAACAAGAACCTTTATGAAGGTTTACAGGAGACCATACAAAAACAGAACTTTTCTCCAAAAGGTTGATTTTTAAGTCTCATGTCTTGGAGTTCCGAGGTCTCTCGAGGAAGAGTCGTACATAAACTGGAAGTCAGTAGACTCCTTCGTCCTCCAGTGAATCCGGAGACATTCACGACTGGTGAGTCTTAGAAACCAAGTATCCGGGAGACCGACTGGGTATATCGATCAAGTAACGAATTATAAGAACAGTGAGTGAAAAACTCTTCACTGACTGTCCGAAGACGGTTAAAACAGCACATTGACACTGCGACGGGTGGGTCGAACCTTCCAAGGACTCTGAGGAGGTACCTGACGGTGTGGTGTCGTCCTCGGTGTAGTAGTCTGACTCCTAAGGGCTCCATCCTGACGTGAAGGCAGATAGAGTCTACTACGAGTTGACACGAAAGAGAGTGAGTCAGGAGTGACCGTGAATTTCCCGGTCCTATTCCAACGAAACAATGGAAACCCGTCTCATTTTTAAAGGTTTGGAGAGAAACGGGTACCAACTGATTAAATCTTCAATGTGTCTACGTGACAGAATAAAACCAAGAAAACACAAACAGGACTACGGAGAAGGAGAGGTCCTAATTAACGTCTCAGGCTCTGACGAGTAACTAACGCTACAATAAGTCACCGGGTCGCCTCCTACTCCATATTCATGTAGATGTCACTGAAGCCGAGAACTAAGACTTGACCACAAACCGACGTCTGCCCGAAGACAAACCTCATTATATCACCCTTCTTGCACTTCCTGTCTGACTGAGCTCGAGCCATTAAGACTCTTCCTTTGACGTCTCAGTGGTCTTATTGGAAAACCTGGTGGGGGTTTACCTCGTAAAACTACCTACTATTTAGGTTAAAAGGAGTCCAAACAGGTGCGGTGGGTCTCGGACGACGGAAAACAGTCTGTATTCTGAAGTGACGACGTCTCAGCAGGGCCCTAGAGGAAGGGACCGGAAAACTGTCTTCCCTTTAGGAAAAACAGGAACTCCCGTCCCTGATATAAAATGTGAAAAGATATATGGGACGTTATGAGTTGTTACTAAATGGGTAGCATCCTTAAGCAAATTGAGGTAACTTGAGGGACCTTGTCTTCCGGTAGACAAGGTCCCAAATCGCCCCAAACACTTCCTGTCGTCTCAGTAAAGGACCCCACTACATACACTTTCCCTAGGTTTTATGTTTCACTATCTTTTTCTCATTATTTAACAACCAGTGTCAGGGAACTCGTACGGTGGACACAAGAGAAACGACAGGGAACAGTTACGGTTTGACAGGGAGAGGTGAGTATAGGTGGTAAAGAGGGACCCTTGAAGTAGGTTGCGTCCCGTAATGTCGGGGAAGGGACCAGGGACTGCGAAAGACCAACCACAGGATGAGAAAGACATTATTACGTTGATCGAATGATCAGTAAAGCAACCCAGAGTGGAGGGGCTCATCTGACTTGGGGGTACTACCGTTAGGGTCGGGGTCCCGTACCGGCTACCACGGGAATCACTAACGATTATTCTTACTACTTCTATTCCCCATGTCGTCAGTGGACGACATCACTGCAGAGGGGTCGGATACTATACTTCATAAAGGAAAAAAGAAAGATCAAGTTGGAACAAGGAGTATCATCCACGAGTCAATTACAGTCAAGGACAGAGTAAAAGTAGAAGGGACCTAATGACAGACTCGGAGTCAGGTGTCGTTGAAGGGAGTCTATAACAAGTTAGACGGAACACCGACCACGGGTAGGGTAAGGACAGGGGGAGACTGGTTCCCTGAGGGTCGGGAATACATGTCCCGACATGTAATTTCCGACACACGTCTTTGGGATAATTCTTCGACTAAGAGTTCACAGTGGAAGAGTGAGAGTCAGAGTAATGAAAGGGGAGAATAAAAGGAGACAGGACCCAGACGGTGAGGTAACAGACGTACGTAAAAAGTTGGTTTTCTATGAGTCCACGACCCGAAAACTACTCCAAAAGGGGAACCTTCATGACGTCCTGTCTACGAAAGATAAAATTGGACACAACCCCTTCTGGGATAGCACCGTTAACCGTGGAGTCTACCTCCTTCTTCAGGTCTTGTAACAAGGATACTCTCCTAAATCCACATGGGAAGAATATTCTATCACAGTACAACACTAAATATTAAACTTTATATATAAACCAGAAACAGGGACAAGCACCTTGTCTCCAGGATTTTGAGAACCTTGAAGGACACGTCCCTCGTTATCTCCACAGAACACTATTCCACTGAAAATCTTTCAGGGATTTCTACGGTCACCTCGGTTGGGTCGCTAACCTTTCAACCTTAAAAGTCCGGAGTGGAGGGTAGAGGGAACGTCCCTTTACCCGACTTCTAAGTCAGCAGTCACCGGTCACTAAATTAGTTAGTGTGGAGACTCCTTCGGAGGTATCTTTGGACCTTCTTGTTCCAAGAGTCCTGAAGACCCAACTATTGCACTTTCCTCTAGACCCCTCCCACGAGTGAACCTCTCCCGTACCTTCGGGGGACGGGGAAGGGTTACGAAACAGGACACGCAGACAAGGTAGACCGACAAGGACTCAATGTAGGAGAATACTAATTGACCATTAGGTCAAAGAGACCCAAGACACTCGACGAAATCCTCCCCCAGTGACCTTGACGCTAACCAGTCTTCGTGTCCACTGTAGGACTTACACACTAACCAAAGACCTAAACCCCCACCCCTCGTCAGAATCCCCTGACCCGGAAATTGGACACCCTAGACTACGATAGAGGTTCATCTATCACAGTCTTGAGTCAACCTTACATCCTGTGGTCGACCACAACCTCTCAACGAATCACACCCCTTTTTTTGTGTGGGAAACCTCAACCTACGTTTTAACATCAATCTTAATATCTGTTATAAGAAAATTTTCACGGGGTTGTTTGTGGAGGAGGTCCTCACGTCACCGGTAGTCAACGACCTCATATACATGAACAGGACGGGAGTGCTATGGCGGCGACGTGCCGGGATCCCTCGTTTCATCCGGACACAGAAATCTCCACCCATTACGGTGCTTCGTTCGAGGACCTCTACCACTTCCTGTCCCTCCGGACCGTACGACGTCAGGTACCCCAGCGTCTCAACCCGTGCTGACTCGCTGACTTGTTGTTGCGGTGTTTCCTTTTCTCGTTAAGGTTCCGTCTCACGAGACCGAGGAGGGTTCGGTCGTCGTCGGTTGAGGGAGCAATATAGTCTGGGGTCTGGGTGAAATACACCATCCGTCCGGTCTCTCGTGGCAGAGAAAGTCTCTACCGTTTAACTCCGGGTCTGTCCCCTCGGCCACGTCCTGTCCCGACCCTCCACTCGGGTCTGGTGGACTGTGGGTCCGGTCACGAGACAGGAGACAAGAGACGACGGTGGGTTGGACGGGGCGAGTCCCGGAGGTACAGGGGGAAACGTATTTTTCTCAATGAACTTCCTCGTACCCAAAGTGAACAGGACCAACAGTGGTCGATACCCTCCTACACCGGGCCTTCTCGGACACTGACAACTCTCCCTACCCCGGTGTCGGTGTACCCGGAGACCTAGTTTTATCGCCTCACACCCGTTTCCGTCCCGACTCCCCGCCGGTCAGTTGAAGTAGGACCCCGAGGTCCGAAAGAACCCCGGTGGGTGGGGTACCCTCACACGTCTGCTTTGGGACCCCATTTCATCACCCGTACTACCACCCGGGGAGGTAGGGGAGGATCGAACTTCGAAACGATTACTACCCCTTCTGTGGTACTTCTTTTTGTAGAGAGGACTAAAGAAAACGGGTTCGGCTTGTCGTCCACCCTGGGATCAAGGGACTGGACCCTAACTTGGACACGGGACGACGTCACCTTCACGCCTCAGATTTGGGGATCTTACGGTCCCTTCAGGTTGTTTTTGTTAGTGTTGTCAAAAAAAAAAAAAAACGGACATGGTGTACTGTACATCCTAGAATCAAGGGGGTGGTCCCTAACTTAGGTGTGAGGGACACTACCCACGTGTCCCAGGATTGGTGATTTGGTGGTCCATTCAGGTGTGACTCAAAGAGTAAAGGGAAGGACCGGGAAGGGTCCGTCCCACTCCTGTCGGGTCAGTAAACTCTTATCTACTTCGAACGGACTCCCTTCCACCGGACCGACACTGTCCGTAAATTAAGCCGAAACGTCGGAACACTAGTGCCGAGGGAACCACGGGTGACCCAAACTCGTAACGAGGAAGGAGTACTTCTGACGGACCCGTCCCGAAAGTATAGCGAGTAGAGTCCACTAGAAGTGTTATCAGGACCGAACCTAGTGGTACCCCACTAACAAGGTAGGGACAGAATGTCGACTGAATGTCTTACTGCGACAGGATCCTCGGGAACTGTCGACTCTTATCCTGGTCTCGTCCCGAGACTGGACCGGGTCTCGAGACAGAGACCCCTGAGATTTTCCTTGAAGATAAACTTTTATGAAAAAGGGCCCGTGTGGTACACAAAAATCCCATTTTTTCTTACCAAAGAGGAAAAGTTTAATGTACTACTCTTTTCCTTCCTGTAAAAGTAGCAGTGTGCAAGAAACCTTCGTCACTTGTCAAATTCAGGAAACGAAGGGTCGAGGAAAGGGGGGTTGGGGTCCCGTTATCTGTTGTCAGAAGTGTAGAAAAACATCAACAAAAGGAGAGAGAGAGAGGGAGAGAAGAGAGAGAAAGAAACCGATGGTCTTCGGTCTACATGAGTATATGTAGTTTTGTCCACTTCTCTTTTAAACTCGCGGACGATATGAATAGAACACTAAAGAAATCGTCAGCGGTCCCGAGGTATGGAAGACAAACGTAACCCCGACATTTATGGCTTTCCTGTCTAACTGAGATGCGTCAAAATATTGACGGAAAGGCCCTTAAGACGTCTGTAGAGGTAAGGGGACCTCCAGTCTATTACCGATAAATAAAAGGTAGCATACTTTTGGAGACCCCTCTCGGTACCGTTAAACTGCTCCTGATAATTTCCCTGTAATCTTAACTTCACCGACGAGTCCTTTAGTGTCTGGGAACGAGGGCAGACACCCCTGTCGACGGTCGTCCCGAAAGGACGGGTGCCGGTCGACACGTGCCCACGTCGACCGCTTCCCCTTCTTGGGAAGTGGAGAGAAAGAGAGACGTTCTCCTACCTACGTGATTTGAGTTTATATATTACCAAGTATCGTCGTCGTCTGTTAACCGCTGGTGTATGAGACACAGTCCGCACGTGACTCCTAATAGAAAAACTCATGTTACGTATAGGACAGGGATGGGGGTTCCGGTCTCCGGTCTTCTTTCCCTGTCTTCCCTGAATTCAGACATATTCTTCCGATCTCCAGGGAAAGGGAGGTGAACGTCTGGAAGACCCTGCCCCTCGAGTCACAGACGGTGTTTGTGGGGTACGTAACAGTGTGTCGAACCTTACGTACAAGCGTGAACTGATTAATCGACCCTTGGGTCCCGTGGATACTACGGGAGGTACCCCGGGAACTTTCAGATAATGACCCGGTCGGAAGACACGATCCCACACTCGACGTCGTCCCACCCGCCCCACCCCACTGAAAGGAAGGTAGACGGGCTGGGGTCCGTATGAACCATCGATCTTCCGTGAATTCTCTTACGTAACTCCCACGGGAGGTCCCCACCGGGGGTTGTCCAGGAGACAGAAAAGTCCTCCGTACTTAAAAGACCCCGACTCTACCATAACCCTCTCGCAGGTGTGTTGAGGGTCCCTGGGCGACGTCCCGGAGACCCCAAACTCGAGGAATCACTCTAAATCCGTTAAATCCCAAAATTGTTCCCTGGGTACAATTTTGGGAAGGAAAGAAAGGGTTCCTTCGTCACTTTCTAGACTCGTCAAGATTCGGCCGCTCCCTGTTTTCCCCTTTTCTAAGATCCCGACGAGGGGTCTCTAAGGTTTAAGACCTCCTGTCCTTCGTGACCTTTTGAGTGGGAGACGGGTGGAAGTGTCAGGGAGAAGGGTCTTATTTTCCGGTTCCCCGTTTCCCCACCAGAACCTGTTTAGTGAGTCTGAGAGGTAAGAAGATAAACTTTCACTTTCACTTTAGTGAGTCAGTACAGACTGAGAAACACTGGGGTACCTGACATCGGGTGGTCCGAGGAGGTAGGTACCTTAAAAGGTCCCTTCTCATGACCTCACCCAACGGTAAAGGAAGAGGTCCCCTAGAAGGGCTGGGTCCCTAGCTTGGGTCCAGAGAACGTAAGGTCCGTCTACGAAATGGCAGACTCGGTCATCTCCTTTATTTCGGGTAAACGTTTCAACAATCGTGATTCACTTACTTTCACGACAACCTCCCCTCACACCTTCAACTACCACCTCTGGTCGTCGTAGACCCCTTCTTCCAGAGATCCTCCAGAAAACGGGAGTCACTGGACTCACTTAAGTGTCCCTTCTCTTCCTTCCTACTAACAGGGTCTTCCTGAAACGGGTGGAGGTCTCCTGACCGATTAAAGGTGGAAAGAGGACGGACCTCAGGTCTCGGGTCTCGGGTGACGGACAGGAGTGCCCTCCCTACCGGAGTGAAGACGTCCCTCTGCGTCTATGCACCCACTCCGAGACGAGAGCCCCGTTGGACGGGAGTAACCTCCGTCAGGACGAAGGATTTACCGGTCCTCCTACTTAGACAGAACAGACCTGCAAAATGGAGACACTCCTCGACCGATACGGTAAACTCCTCCAGACACCCATCCTTACTACATTCCTCTGTCGTTTCTACCCCGTAGGTTCGGTGGGATGAAGGAGGAAACGAGCCCCGTTAGTAACGATTGAGTAGTACAGTGAGGACGGTAGGCCGGAGTTCTAAGAAAAGTTGTTTTGTCAGGTCCGTTGGTATGGTTGTTAACTTCGACCGTGCACTCCCCTACGGATGAACGGTTAAAACGACATTCCCTTGTCAGAAGAAACAGTTTTGTATTGGGTTATAATCAATAATTATAACCCAATTGATTATTGATTGTAATAATTCAAGGACAAAAAAAGGTCGGTAGCACATCTCAAAGTACTCGTACTCACATTGAAGTCAGGGGTGTTCCAGTCCTCCACCTACGACAAGCACACGAATAAATTACTAGAACACTCCGGACTCTTTCCAGTCTGGAAGAAAGTAAGTCGTTCATAATTAACTAGTGGAGATCCTCACCGTCTGCCTCTGCCGTTACCGTGGGGTGAGGTCATGAGAACGGACCTTTTAGGTACCTGCCTCCTCGGACCATCCGACGTTAGGAACCCTAGCGACTCTCAGCCTATGCTGACTCGTTGAAGTGAAAGGGAAAAGTGAAAGTACGTAACCTCTTCCTTTGCCGTTGGGTGAGGTCACAAGAACGGAGCTCTTAGGCTCCCTACCCCTTCGGACCACCCGACGGCAGAGACCCCAGTGTGTCTCGACCTGCGCCGACTTCGTTGAATCGTCGTCGTCGTCGTCACCGTCTTTCGTGACTTATCTTGACTCGAGGATGGTAGTACCTGGAGTGTAAGATCTGTGGTTCGGGATTAAATTTTCTATGACGAGGAGACAGGGAGGATTGGATCCAGAAGTCGTTGACTCAAGGGAAGGGATCTCCGTGGTGGTAGTCCCTAAGAACACCCAGGAAGATCTCTCTAAGACATGACTGTTCGTGTATCCATACATGTCCCCTCTTATAACGTGAACCACTAAAGGTGGTTCCAAAAAGGAAAAATACTGCAGAGGACCTCTGCCAGGTAAGAAAAAGTACCGACGTATCGTAAAATAACATATATAAAAAAATGGTCGTGAATAAATGGGACGAGGAATAAACCACTGTTAAGGTAACCAAAGATTAGAAACGATAATGTTTGACGATTTTTCTCTTTGGAACGTACATGTAGTGACACAATTATTCCAAAAAATAAAAGAGACCCGAAGGGACTATCGAGTCAACCATGTCTTAGGTGGACATTACGTCCTCTCGGGTCAAACTAAGGACCCAACCCTTCTCGGGGACCTCTTCCCTATTCGGTGGGTGAAGTCATAAGATCCCGAAGGGAACACCGAGTCGACCATTTCTTAGACGGACGTTACACCCTCTGGACCCAAGTTAAAGTACTATGAAACTGTACACCCCGAACTAGTAGACCGAGCTGCACGCCGAACTGTACACCGTACTAGTGGGACAGGGAAAGTCCCAACAACAACAAATCAACGGGTCAACACAGGCTGGAAAAGTCCCAATCGACTAAGGATTTCTGTCACTTGTTGAGTCGTCTCTCGTACGGAAAGTATACATTTGGTCAGTTAGGTTCGGTTGGTGGAGGAACCGGATCGAGTGTGTGGTTCAGTTATAACGGGGACAGGGACCATGGGTCCTGGTCCATGGATTGTTGATCCCCGGTGGGAAAATCGGATCTCGGACGTCTTTAATAAGTCTGATCAGTTAGCATTTAGATAGACGAGACCGAACGGAACAGAAAGAGTACCTTTGGTATTATTTTCGAACACGGGTAGGAAAGAGGAGTGAGAACAGAAGATTGACTGGGACCTCGAAGGACGTACCGTGTCGGACGTACGAAGGACGGGAACTCTTAACAATTCATTGTTTGAGTAGAGAATTTTTTTGTCAACAGTACCATTTACACACTGCACTACCTACACAATTGGTTGGAATAACACAATTAGTAAAGTGTTATATCTGTATATAGTTTAGTCGTACAACATATGGAATTCGAATATGTTACAACGTACAGTTAGTATAAAGTGATTTTGTCCTTCTTTTTTTTTTTCGTTAACAGAGGTGTAGATAGTACAGTGGTGCAGGCTAATTTTGCTTAGGGTTCAAGTAAATTTTTGTCAGTAAAACACGTACACGTCGGGAACGACAGTCAATTTCCCTTTTAAACTCGTTAAGAATTTACGTTTGAGTGAGGTTATAAGAACGGACCTCTTAGGGTTACCTGTCTCCTCGGACGGGTCTCCACCCGATGTCAGGTATCCGAACGTTTCTCAGTCTGTACCTACTCTTTGATTGTGAACAAACTGAGGTCCCTTCCTCACAAATACGTATCTCTTTTCCTTTTTTTTTTTCGTTCTACTCCGTAGACTTTTATTTACAAAAAAATTATGATTTTTATTACGTACGTGTCATCTTTTTTAGACTTTTTACGTCTTCTTTTGAATTTTTGAATTTTGGTTGGTAAGTAGTTTTTCAATTTGTACATTAATAGTGTATTATGTATGTCGTTAAGATAAGGATCCATATACGGGGAGTTTTTAACTTTGGTCTCTGAATCTATGGACATGTGATTACAATTGTCATCGTAATAAGTATTGTCGGTTTCCCCTTTTGTTAAGTTTTCAGGTGGTTTCCTATCTAACTATTTGTTTTACACCATACATTTAATGTATATTACCTTATAGTCGATATTTTTCCTTACTATAAGACTACGTACGATATTGTACTTACTTAGAATTTTTGTAACACGGTTCACAGAATCAGGTAAGTCCGACGATTTTGTTTTATGGTAACTTACCCGCCGAATATTTGTTGTCTTTTAATAAAGAATGTCTGGACCTCCGACCTTCGGGTTTCAGTACCGTGGACGTCTAAGGCACAGACGTACGATTCAACGAAGCCAGTCCAGGTTGAGAAACGTTTGGATACCTGAGATCGGATGGTCCGAGGAGACAAGTATCCCAAGAGGTCCGTTCATAGAACCTCACCTAAAGGTACGGGAGGAGGTCTACTAGAAGGGCTAGGTCCCTTAGTTCGTGTTCAGAGAACTAAAAGGACGTAACCGTCCACCTAAGACATGGTGCTTGTGTGGGACTCGCTCTCAGGTCAAAGGATGACTATCGGGGGAAGAGTGTCATTGAAGTGTACTGACTTCCCCACTCCCTCGAGAGACCCCAGAGCATATTCACGTGGTTAGCGGAAGTACTCGCGAGGTGGGAATACTGGATCAGTGGAGGGTTTCAAGGGCAGAGGTTCATAATGGAGCAGTTCCCGATTGTAAAGTTATATACTCAAATCCCCCCTATATTTGTGAGTTAAGTGACTAGATTCACTTTATTCGGTGTTTTCCTTTTATGACAAACTGAGGTGTATATATTATTTCATGGATCTTCTCCGTTTGAGTATCTCTGCCTTTTAATCTTGTCCCCAATGGTTCCCGATACGTCTTCCCTCGTACGCTCGTATCCCTCAATAACGAATTTTCCGTATTCTCAGAACCATATTTAAGACCTTTATCACCACTACTAGTGTGTTGTAACACTTATATGAATTACGGTGATTCAATAAATCGATTTCTAATGTTACCATTTACAATACGATATATATATAAAATGGTGTTATTTTTTAATTTTGTCAGTTTTTAGTACGACGGGTCTTCTCTTCTATTTATAAGACCGAATAAAATTAGGTAAAAAAGGGGATGTCAAGACACAAAATATTTCTAATCAAATATTATATGTATAATATCACTCGAAAAACCAGAATCTCAAAATAACACTGATAAAGTAGTTAATTTAACTTTAGTGGTGGAAATCACTAACACATTAAATGGTAATGTATCAACACGTCCTAAGGGGACAGAAACCTGTCACCACCACGTCACCATCCCTCAGACGGACGGTTACATCCTCTACGTCCTATGCGACCGAAACTAGGGACCCAATTCCTTCTCCGTCGGGTAAGGTCGTAAGAACGGACCTTTTAAGGTACCTGTCTCCTCGGACCCTCCGATGTCAGGTCTCCCAACGTTTCTCAACCTGTACTGACTCGTGCTCCTATAAAGATTAAACAGTAATAATATTTGATATTATTACTTGTAGAAGTATACATTTATAAACGGATTTAAACCAAACAAAGGAATTCGATCTGAAAATCTTCTTAAAGAGATAGTTCCCACACTTAAAATTTATAGATAAATATGGATCGGGGTCTTACGTAAGAATTTTTATATTAAATTTGAAACTTGTCATAATAACCCGCGTATGTTCAAAATGACATGGGAATAGACATGATTCATCATAGTGTACCGATTAAACTTTCCGTTTTAAATGGTAGAAAGTTAAATATACTTAAACTAATGATTATCCAAATTTGTAAAAAATACAAATGTCAGTACACGTAAGACACTCAAAAGACAAACACAAGTGGACTAAAAGAGGACCCAAAATCTCAAGAATATATAATTCTTATTACAGGTGAATGTTTGGCTTTTCTGTCGGAAGTCTTACCCTTTTATAAACGTATACTTTGTTGACTGTTCCCTAATTAGAGGTTTTATATGTTTGTCGAGTACGTCTTGTTATATTTTTTTTTGTCGTGTTACTTTCTTTACCCACCTTCTGGACTTATCTGTCAAAAGGTTTCTTCTCTATGTCTGCCGGTCGTTCGTGTACTTCTACTAATTGTAGTGATCAATAATCTCTTTATATTTAGTTTTGATACACTTCATATTGGCGTGTGACTAGTCTTACCGGTAGTAGTTTTTTTAGATGTTTGTTATTTAAGACATCTCCTATTTCTCTTTTCCCTTGGGAGGATGTGACAACCACCGTTACATTTAACCATGTCAGTCATACATCTTGTCATACCTCCACGGAGTTTTTTAATTTTTATCCCGATGTTACTGGGTTATTAGGGTGATGACCCGTATATGGGTCTCTTTTGGTATTAATTTTTTATATGGACGTAGGGTTACAAGTAACGTCGTAATGAATGTTATAGACCCTGTACATTAGTTGAATTTACAGGTAGTTGTCTCCTTACCTGTTTCTTCGAGACCATGTATACACGTCACCTTATAATGAGTCGGTATTTTTCCTTACCTTATCATGGTAAACGTCTTTGCACCTATTTGATCTGACAGTATCTCCTTTCAATCTTTCTATTTTTGCATATATCATATTACAACGAATATGCACCATATACACCACTTTCGCAAACAGTGAGTCAGTACAGGCTGAGGAACACTGGGGTGTCTGACATCGGGGGGTCCGAGAGATAGGTACCTTAAGAGGTCCGTTCTTATGACCTCACCCATCGGTAAGGGAAGAGGCCCCCTAGAAGGGTTGGATCCCTGACTTGGGTCCTGAGGACGTAACACCCGTCTAAGAAATGACGGACTAGGTGGTTCTTTTGACCATGACTACTTGAATAAACATTTCGTCTTTATCTCTGTGTCGATATCTCTTGTTTGTACTATGGTTCACCCCTTCTCCCCACCCACTCTATTTGACCCTCTGACTGTATATATGTGATAATACGTATTTTATCTAGTGATTACTCTTAGATGACCTATCGTGTCCCTTAAGGTCAGTTACGAGCCACCACTCGATTTACCTTTCCTTTGGATTCTTTCTCCCCTATATCCATGTGTACTTGACTAAGTGAAACAACATGTCATCTTTGATTGTGTTGTAACATTTCGTTGCCTCACTCACTCACTCACTTCGGTGAGTCAGCACAGGCTGAGAAACACTGGGGCACCTGAGATCGGGTGGTCCGCGGAGTCAGGTGCCCTAAGAGGTCCGTTCTTATGACCTCACCCAACGGTAAAGGAAGAGGTCCCCTAGAAGAGTTGGGTCCCTAGCTTGGGTCCAGAGGGCGTAACACCGTCTGCGAAATTGGAGACTCGGTGGTCCCTTCGTGATATGGGGTTATTTTTAAAAAAAATTTTTTTTCTTATTACCAGTGAATAGTACAACATCGTCAATATAGAAGAGGATCAAACAACAAATGGAAAATCAAAAACCGTTTCGATAAAAAATACAATCGAATTCAAAAAATTACATATTGTTTATAACTAAAAGGGAAACCTAAAAAGGGTAGTGAAAATACGAATATTTCAGGAATAACGAAAACCTTCGCGTACGTAAAAAGTGGATATAAAAGAAATTTTTAAATTTGCCAAGATTAAATATGTGCTATAATCAAAGGAACCCGAAGACATTGATTCATGGTACTTCATCCACCAAATAAAAACAAACTAAAAAACCACAAGAACCGCAGTACCTGGTACGTCCTAGAATCAAGGGGTTGGTCCCCAACTTGGACACAGGGGACGTAAGCCTCGAGCCTCAGAATTGGTGACCTGAGGTACCTTCAGAGTTCTTGACTGAGTGTCAAAACCTCCGATCTTCAGGCCACTACCAT
The DNA here is from genome assembly GCA_006410555.1 of Capra ibex. NCBI lineage: Eukaryota > Metazoa > Chordata > Mammalia > Artiodactyla > Bovidae > Capra > Capra ibex. The sequence goes on from SJYO01052474.1 coordinate 21,044,596, forward strand.
CCCGGTGTGTGGGAGACTTTGAAGATCTCTTCTCAGGAAGGAACGGAAGAGGACGAAGCCCATCGGCGTCTACAAGGAACCAAACGTCGAGACGCATTGAGGGTGGAGGCGAAGACAGAAGGCCACGGCGGAAGAACATTCCTATGGTCAGGATGACTTATTCCCTGGGTAGGGATTAATAACTGGAATAGAATTAATTAATGTATACGTTACCGGGACAAAAGTCTGTTCCAGTGTAAGGTTCCACGACCCCCAATCCTATATATACAAGTTGGGTATTACGACTTGAGAAAGTAGAAGACCTTAAATGAATAAACCTACTCACCACACTTTCTTCCATATTAAAAAGGAGGGTTTATCAATCAATTGGTCGACAGAGGTATGATAAATAGTTTTCTACGACGGAGAAGACTGTCCTAATGTTAGGGGAACTGGACAGAAGGTTAAGAACGTAATAAAATCGAAGTAACACATAAATTATCGACCACCCTATTTTAAGGAAAAGTAAGGAGATGTGTAAAAAAAAAGAATTGATAAGAACGGATACATAAAGAAGACTCATTTGAAATCCTATTCACACCGTACAAATTGTTCTTTTACTGGTTGGAGGAACCTGAAAATTAACCTAACACAAATTAAATATCCAATTTGGATGTCATGTCAGTGAGAAGGGTGAACCCTTGTACAGTACGGAAAAGACAGATTGATAAAGTATATATAATCTCTTCAAATATATAAAAATTCTAGATCAAAAGGACAAAGGGTGTGAACAACCATTCCAGTTACAACCCATAAAAGTAATGACAATAACAAAAAGTTGACTAAAGAGACGAGGGAGATAGGTAGGTGGGAGTAAAATAAAAGATTAACCAACACCGATCAACTACTCCTTCGATAACTTAAAACGTACGTCGGTGAAATAATTTAAGCGGACAATCAAGATTATCGAAAAGGTAAATAAGAACATCCGAGAGACCTCAGAAAACGTGTTTGGTTAAGTCTACTTATTAATTGACATCGACTTAGTTACTGGAAGGGATTTGACCCAGAGAATATTTAAATCCTCAAACTGACTTTCTCTTACGACACATTTACGTCACACTTATCCCCAGAATCTTTCAAGACCATCAGAGATATCTTTTGAATGTAAGAAAGTAAGTATTAAAGCGACGAGTTCTAGACAGGATTTTTCAATAGTCTTGACACTTGTTTTCTTAAATCCTTAGTTCTGTACATGATGTTACAAAAAATAAATAGTGGTACTTGTCCCTCTGTTGATTTACTAATTGTAAACGTCCAACCAATCTAGTTACGAATGAAACAAAGATGGACAGAGGATTAGGAGAGTAAGATGGGTGAGGTGCAGAACGAGTCGACGTCGGAGAGGTTAGGGTGTCTTTCAAGACTAACATAAAGTCTCAGACAGATGCCCCTATGAACGGAACGAGTCTCAAGTCAAGGGGGAGCCTTGAGTCGAAGAGGGAGGAGGCCGATCCAGTCCGACCACCCTTTGAGAACTCTGTCTCTAGACACAGACTAATAACCCCTCTGAAACTCTCGTCGTAGACGGTCCTTCACTCCCTTCTCCTCACCCGTCCTCCACTGAACTTGACACTATATCAAATGTTGTCTCAGTGGTCGATTAGGACACCCCTCTGGATTTCGACCCTCCCGGGAAGTCTCAACAAGGTTCATCTCCCTTCCCCCGAGACCGTAGGGGGTGTACGTGGTCTGTAACCCTCCCTCGACACGAAACTCACCCCCCTAGAAACCCCCTCTTGTCGAGGACCTTTCTGTGGGTCGACACTCGTTAGTGAGATGGTCGACCCTTTGTTTACAGAAGTAGACCTTCCTCCACGACCTACCGACCCTACGAATCAAAATACTCAATTGAACTGAGTCAGTGTCCTACGGGTCTATAAATAAACCAATTCATAATGAGACCCACAACAGACACTCCCACAAAGACCTACTCTTTGTAGTGACCTACAATTAAAGGATAATTGTAGTAACCTTTTCTGGGACTGCAGCCCTTTCTAACTCCCGTCTTCCTCTTCCCCGGTTTTCTCCTACTTTACCAAGCTCCCGAAGTACTGAATTACCTGCACTCAAACTCGTTCGAGGCCCTCTAGCACTTTCTGTCCCTCCGGACCGCACGAAGTCAAGTACCCCAGTGTTTCTCAGTCTGTGCTGACTCGCTACTGTTGTCGTTATGACTCATTTCGTCTAAAGGCAGGGGTCCCACCCACCTGGAGTAGGTTAGACGACTTTCGACCTTATTTTATCTTCTGACTCACTATTCCCCAAGAAAGAGACGGAAGGAAACTCGACCCCATAGTCAGAAGTCGGAAGTCTGAGTCGGATCTTAACCTTGAACGTGGTGACTGACCAGAGATCGAACGATTGAAGTCTAGGACCTGAAGAGTCGTAGGTGTCAACGTACTTGGTTAAAGAGTGTCATTAACATTTACTCTATCTATGATACTGACATAAACATAGACATAGACACAGATGCAGAGGAGGACCAAGACCAAAAGGCACCACGTGGCATCGTAAGTATATGGACGACACCACTTAATGTCTACTGACGCTTCCTGAAGGGACCACTAGGTCACCAACTGAGGAGGACGGTTCCGTCCCCTGTACCCAAGGTAGGGACTAAGTCATTCTAGGGTATACGATGTCCGTGGCTTCGGGCACACGGTGTTGGTGACTCGGGTACGAGATCTCGGACACGACGTGTCGTTCTCTTTGCTGGTGTTGCTCTTCGGACGTCTGGGGTTCGTCTCTTTGGGAGCAGAGACTTTGTTTCTGGGTCACGTTAATTTTTTTTTTTCACAATCTCTTTTTCTTCCGACGGTTAAGAAATGACGAGACAGGTGACTCTCCACCTTTCATAAAAGTGAAGAAGATATACTCTACCGAGTCACTGTCGAAAACATAATCAGTCCCAAGAAGTCTGACCTCTGTCTCTAGATAGCTAGGGGTTCTGCGTAATGTCTCTTAACCGAATATACTAATACCTCCGACTCTTCAGAGTGTCAGACATTAGACGTTCCACCTCTGGGTCCTTTCTACCACCACTTTAAATCAAGTTCAGATTTCCGGGTCCTTCGTCCCCTCGGTCACCATATTTCGGTCAGACTCCCGTTCTCTTCTACTTTATTCTACAAGGTCGAGGTCAGCATTCCGTCTTTTTTTCGTAGTTTAAGGAGAAAGAAGGAAGGGGAAAAAAGGATAAGTCCAGGAAATGACTCAGGTGACTAAGTTTACGATTGAAGTAGGTCTTTGGTGGAGTGTCTGTGTAGGTCTGTATTACAAATTAGACCCGTGGGTACCGGTCAGTTCGGCTGTGTACTTTCATTTAATCGGTAGTGTGTGTCAGAAATTTTATTGTAATACTTTACGAATTATGGTATCTCTTACAGAATAGTAGATGACAATTCTCTTTGTTCGTCCCGTGTTTTCGTCCTGCTGTCAAACTCGAGTTTGGCGCACTTCCGTTTCTTCGTCGTCTCTTCGAACCTTCTGTTTTACGACCTCCAAATGATCACCAGCGAAGGTCCATTCCCTGTGAGGTGTTGGTAAAAAACAGCAGAAATATAAAAAAACTTTAAAAGTGGAAAAGATGTTATTCGTACATATCACTATTCCTTTTCTAAAGTCTTTCGTTTGAGACTCCCGAACCTGTCATAACCATAGAGAAACCAGGGGTCTTTTCAGTCACATTCCACCGTAGTCCCTCGGAGGTCGGTACTGGTGGACCTACTGGGAGTCGACCCGGTCGTCGGTGTCGGGGGAGGAGTCACGCCTCGTCGAGGGAGTTTACCCTCTTAGTTCGACGACGTCCCGGTCTGACCCCACGACCCCTGAGGATATCCGAGGGGGGAGGACACTGGGTGGTATCCTCCCTTCCCGTCAGTGTCCTCCGGACCCGGAGTCGAGGCAGACGTGGTGGAGGGAAGTGTTAAGACACTTGCGTGGACCCTGTGTCGAGGTAGGACACGAGGACACGTTCGACCGCCTCTTCGTCTCTCTCTGTACCTCTACCCCACACACACACGTACACACACTCACACACACACACACGTACACACACGCAAACACACATGCTACGACTGAGACGTCCCCTTGGGCACGCTGTACCCTCCGGGAACAAACACCACTCAAGGACATCGGCGGTGTGGTTCTGGACCTGAAGGAGACGGAGGGATTCAGAAAGACTACGTCTCGACGGTCCCTCTTGGCGTCCGGTGTCCTCTTTCCGGTGCCTATTTTAGATTTATTTTATCTTGGGGTCTGGGAGAAGAAAGATTTAAAGGTTTGTTAATTTTCGGTTTGTGAAGAACCACTGTTTATGGTTGGAACTGTTTTTACTAGACACCCGTTGAAATAAAAATTAAGTGGTACCTTATTAAAGAAAGAAAAAATTTTACTTTCACTTTCAGAGAATCAGCACAGGCTGAGAAACGCTGGGGTACCTGATATGTCAAGTACCTTAAGAGGTCCGGTCTTATGACCTCACCCATCGGCAAGGGAAGAGGTCCCCTAGAAGGGTTGGTTCCCTAGCTTGGGTCCAGAGGACGTATCGTCCGCCTAAGAAATGGTCAACTCGATGGTGCCTTTGGGTATAAAAATTTTTTATAAGTAAACTAAATAAGGAATAAACCGACACGACCCAGAATCAACAGGGGTCCGTGTACCCCTGGAAGTCAGAAACAACATCGTTCGTCTAAGAAAGATCGACACTATACACTATACGCCCTAAAAAAACAAAAATTTCAACATCGTACACCCTAGATCAAGGGACTGGTCTCCAAATTGGACCTGGGGACGTGACCGTCACACCGCAGAATCGGTGCCCTGGTGGTCCCTTCAGGGGTGCCCGTTCAAATCTCAATGGACCAAGGGTCAAAGTCTACTCATTCTCATCTTTACCAAAAGACGTGGTTTCCCCGTTGGTTTATCCTTTCTTTAAAGTGAACGGGGGTCCTTTCTCTCTCGTCGAGGACCTGTGACGACGACGACGACGATTCAGTGAAGTCAGCACAAGTTGAGACACGCTGGGGAATCTACCGTCGGGTGGTCCGAGGGGGTAGGGACCCTAAGAGGTCTGTTCTCATGACCTCATCCAACGGTATAGGAAGAGGTCGTCGAAGACCTGAGTACATGTTTACTTATTTATGGAAAGGTGGAAAGGGGAGGGAGGTCGGGGCTGGACGGTAGCCCGACAACAGTAAGATGGGACCGAAGGGTCTGTTACCCGAGTGTCCACTTAAGTCTTCCGGGTTCTGTTATGAGAAATTTGCTTGTAGTAACCAGAAGGAATCCGGAGCAGATGACCCCTTTATTATGTTTTTGAAAGATCAGACTCCGTACCCTAGGTCGACGATCTCATAATCACGGATGTCATAAATCACGGACACCGCAAGTCACAGGTGTCATAAATCACTGACAACATAAACCACAGATGGTATAAATCCCTGGTGTAATAACTCACCGTCATCTTAGACCACTGGAGGACCTTAAGTCACCAATTCTTACACGAGACTCAAGACTGCATACTGGGACGTTAGGGTGAGGACCCGTATATAGACCTCTTTTTGTACTAAACTTTCCTATGTGCGTGGGGTCACAAGTAACGTCGTGACAAACGTTATCGGTTCTGTACCTTGGTAGGATTTATAGATATCTGTCTCCTTACTTATATCTTCTATACTATGTATATATGTCACCTTATTATGACTCGGAAATTTTTCTTACTTTACTATGGTAAACATCATTGTGCCTACCTGGATCTCTAACAGTATAACTCACTTTATTCAGTCTGTCTCCTCCTCTTTATAACATATTGTAGGAAATTTACACCTGAGATTTGTCTTTACTACGTTTACTTTGATAAATGTTTTGTCTTCCTCTGAGTGTCTGAATCTTACTTGAATACCAACCGACTCCCCTCCCTTCCCCCATTCCTTGTCAATCCCGCAAACCCTACCTGTACACGTGTGACGATTTAAATTTTGACTATTGGTTGTTCCCGGACGAGATATCGGTCACCTTGAGACGAGTCACAATGCACCAGCGGACCTGCCCTCCCCTCAAACCCCCTCGTACCTATATACGTATACACTCCGACTCAGGGAGCCTACAAGTGACCTTTGATAGTGTTGCAACAATTGACCGATATAAGGTTGTCTTTTATTTTTCAATTTTTCTCTTTCCCAATTTCATTTTTTTTATTTTCACGAGACTCAAAGGAAACGACGGAGACTCGTTTGACGGGAGGGTCGTCAAGAAGACAGAAGGGACAGTCAAGTTGGCGAGGGACCCGGTTACGGGAGACGAATATTCGTTAAAAAGTAAGGGAACCCGTGTCGAAGTAATTTTTTTTATATGATGACACGTCGTGGGCTTTCTAAAAAGACGACAAGAGGATTCAAGTCGACAAAGACTCAGTAAAGGAGATGAAAAGAGACGGAAGGTGGGGACGGACCGGGGGGTCAACTTCGAGAAGACCGTCACTTTAGACCTAAAAGGGTAGAGACCGAAGTTGGAGGTCTTGGTCTTACACTAAACCGTGTTCAAAACCCTGTTCTACCCCGCTCACAAATAGGTTTCCCACTGTCGTTGACTCGAGACTCAACGACTCTTCTCCCGGTGAACGACACTGAAGTCGGGATCCCAGGCACCCCTTGTCCACACCCCACTGTCCGAGCCTGAGACACCCGCTTCCGCCCACCCACCGGGTACGGGTGGGGAACCGGTCACCACAGTGAGTCCCCGGAGACCCTTGGGTTTCCACGACTGACTATGTCACCTGTATTGTCGTAGGGAGGGAGGATCCTGACACTACTCCAACCTTGCCCCGGGCCCCAGCCGAGCAACCTGTCACGATCAAACCACCGGACGTAAGGATCGACGTCCTAATCGACTCGTCACTGTTCCCGTTCCGAGCAACTTGACTGGCGACCTCGTCGGTGTGGGGAACGCCATTAAACTCTTCGTTTCCTTTCCAAGAAAGGTGGAAAAGAGGTGGTTGGTCTTTTGAAAGGTAACTCTCGACCTTCAGGTGACCACTTCTCAAGTAACACGAGTATAGAGGAAGGGAAAGGGTAAACCTTAAATTTTAAATAGACCTTCTCTTTGTGTAGTTGGTTAACCACCTTTGAGACAAATAATTATTAATAATCATTAATTGTTTATTTTATACGAATTAAGATGTTTGTGACTGACTCGTGGACGACTGAATGATATATACTCTGTGACCCGGTCCGGGGTATTTAGACTCGCTCTTTCTATATCAAAGTCACCCTTCCTCCGAGTTTTCCCTCCCTTATATACATATAAATACCGACTAAGTGTGACAACATACCATCTTTGGTTGTGTTGTAACATTGTAACCTTTATTTACAAAGGTAAAGATTTACAAAGGTAATCTTTATTTATTGTAAATAAAGATTAACCTCGTTAATACGAGGTTAATCTTTATTTAAATTTTTTTTCTTTCTATTCCAAAGACGTTGAACTGTCTTGAAGGGTGGTAGGGAAGTGAGGGTCTCGAACTCCTCCCCCAAGGACCCAGGGACAAACCCAGGAACCCCCTCAGTCTGAACAGAGGAACTCTAAGGCAGGGTCTAGGATGGAAGACCGACTACGAGGGTAAACTTCGGAGGACGAAGTGACATCGGGCCTCTCGTCTGTGAGTACGGACCCTCGACACCAGGGGCACGTGACTATCTTACCGGGAAAAGTGAGAAGTAAAAGAACGAATAGGAAACAGGACACTAAACCCTGCGTGAGACTTCACAGACTATTAAAGACTGAAGATACTGTTGAATTCTTAACGTTTCCGTCGTTAATTCGAACCAGGGACCCCATTAAATCTGAGCGTTAGTTCGGAAAATCCGAAAAACTAATTTTATCTCTGTAAATTATAGTAATTTACTACGGGGGTTTGTAGGAGGTCGAAATGTGTAATCAGAGGGAAAGAACGGGAGAGTTTCTTATAAAATAAAGGAGAGAACCCAGGAAAAGAGGGAGGGAGGGAGAGGTAAAGGGAAAGAGGAAGAAGAAGTACAGGACGGTGTTAGGACCCTCTGTGGTCGTAGGTTCCTTTACTGGACAACTTGAGGATCGGAGAGTGTAGGAACTGAGGAGTGGGTGTCCCGGGAGAGGAGGTAAGGTCGGGGACGACACCTAAAACCAACAGGGGACTATTGTGGACGTCAGTTGCACGGGGGATCGACGTCGGGGGCAGGAAAGTCGAGTGGACGAACCGGTGGGCATTGTGGGACGAGGAATCCAGGAAACCCTGGTGGTCGGGTATTACGGAGGTACGATAGAGGTAGGGGACCAGGGGTGACAGACGTGTACGGAGGGAAGGGTCGAGTCTAAGGTGTGAGGTCGAGGTCCGTGGTCTGAGGGAGAGAGGCTCGAGCAGGAAGGGAACTTACGAGGACCGTTTTGAGGTTGGCAGTTGTTTCCATCGGTTGCTGAAAGGTATTACGAACCGTCCGTCCGCCCCTTCTGGGCCAGAGGTGGTGTTGCCCCGGGTCGTCAGAGTGATCGGGTACACGGGTCGGTTGACAACGAAGACAGGAGGTCTTTCTGACGAAGTGGAAGAGTCTGAGACTGTTCGACCGGTCGGGTCACCACACGGTCGTCGCAAAACTTTTCCCCGAGACCTCCCCCGTCCCTTTTGGGACTAAACATCATAAAGGACTGAGGGTGCCATATTTATGAGGGTGACACCGGATAAAGTTCGATGACTGTACTATAGTCAATGGTATCTACATTATAGGAATTTTCGACTCATTCACACACGAATCAGCGAGTCAGTACAGGATGAGAAACGCTGGGGTACCCGACATCGGGTGGTCCGAGGAGACCGGTACCCTAGGAGGTCCGTTCTTATGACCTAAGGGAAGAGGTCTCCTAGAAAGGCTTGGTCCCTAACTTGGATCTAGAGGACGTGACGACCGTCTAAGAGAGGACTTTATCTCACTTTATTAATCCTTCATTACTAAAATATTATAAATAGAAATTTTGATATTGAATAAATTAACATTATATATATTGAATTAAAAATTAATAAAAATCAAATTTTAGGTAGACAAATAAAAAATAAGAAACCAGTACGACTTGTCGTCTAGAATCAAGGAACAGGTCCCTATCTTTGGAGTGGAGGATGTACCCGTCGTACCTCAGAATTGGTGACCTGGGGGTCCTTTCAGAACTAAATTAAAAATTTTATAAAATAAAACGTTATTAATATGTAAGTGTGTGTCGATATCCTTTATTATGTCTCTCTTGGTAATATGGGAAGACGGGAAGTGGGTGGAACCGGGACGAAGAAGAAGGAAGGACAAGGCGTAGGAAGGAGGGTAGACTCCGGTCTGATAGTGTGCGATACTTAAGACAGAGGTGGGTCAAGGAATCTTTAGAGACGTGTTGAAAATAGAGAACAGAGAACCCCTAGAGTCTTAAGGGATGATGGGAATCAGGAGAAAGCCCAAGAGGGACGGGTTTGTTTAGTAAAGGTACAGAAGGAGGAGGCAGATGAGGTCAGAAGTCCAGCACCACGATTGAGTCTGGAAGAGTCCCAGTGGACAATGACTGGAGAGGGACTTGGGACTCCTATGTACGCACAGGAGTGACCGACTCGGGGGTCATCACAAGTGTACCGACTAGTGAGGGAGAAGAGTTCTGAACGGGAGGGAATCTGGAGGTACACGCGGAGAGCAGATCAACCGAGGACTAAAGAGGAAGAGTCCGAGGGACTTTCCGGAAAAGGAGTAAAACACGAGTCCATGACCCAAGGGTTTCCGAGACCGACCGAAGAGGGAGAGGAACCTCAACCCCCCCCACGAGGGAGTGAGGGTTCCGGAGTCACTGGAGTGTACGGCGACGGAAGTCCCAGAAGGACGGTCGGGTCCAACGGAGGACTCGTGAACAGAGACTCTCGGGCCAGTAGGGGGACTCATGGAACGTCCGAGGTGGACGAGGTTCACCTACGTTGTGCCAAGAAGACGGGGACGAGGGGATCCGAGGGAGGAGAGTTATGAACTGGGGTCAGAGTGGACGGGACCGTGGAGTAGGAGTCACGGTAAACGGAGGAGTGGGGGTTGGGGAAGGAGAGGAGTAGGGAGGGAAATGTTGGGGGGACAGTCGAGGCGGGGGGATAGGGGGAGTTTAGGACGAAAAGAGGAGGGGACGACGAGGACCCAGTCCCAGGGTGTCAGGGAATAGACTCAGCATCGTCGGAGGATTGACCAGAAGGGTCGGAGGTAAGTTACGTAGGAGGTGANGAGGAGTGGGGGTTGGGGAAGGAGAGGAGTAGGGAGGGAAATGTTGGGGGGACAGTCGAGGCGGGGGGATAGGGGCAGTTTAGGACGAAAAGAGGAGGGGACGACGAGGACCCAGTCCCAGGGTGTCAGGGAATAGACTCAGCATCGTCGGTGGATTGACCAGAAGGGTCGGAGGTAAGTTACGTAGGAGGTGACGTCGGTCTCGGTAGAAGGATTTCATGGTTGCACTAGTACAGTGAGAGATCGAAGTTTGGAAACCGACCAAAGGTACCAGGAAACTAGACTAGTTCGAGGAGACTTCCTCCAAGACGTCCGAGACCAGAACGGGTCGAGGGAGAACAGGGTACACTCGACTCGCAGTAAGTCTACGAGTCACCCGGAGTCCGACAGGGGGATGGAATTTTTTTAACTCTATTAAGTGTATGGTATGTTAAGTGGTAAAATTTCACATTTTAAGTCACAGAAAAGCATGTATTCATAGAGGACGAAAAACTTTCAAACGAAATCACGGGAGTGAAAATACTTTCTCAATACAATCATGGACAAAAGTGATTACCTTTCGTTAGAGTTCACCTGCTTTTCTCCACTTTATGTTTTTGCACCGAGTCACAACTAAAACGTCGTCCACCAATCTCTCCGCACACATGGGACTCGTTACTCTCCCGGGACGCTGAGGGAAGAACCGTTGATGTGAGTCGTAGTTCGACGGTATCGAAATGTAACACAAACACTCGTAGACACGAAATTGGACTAGATAAGATACGTTGGTAATCGACCTACACAGGATTCCTTTAACAAAGAAACGAAATACGGTAGAACCGATTGTTTTCCAAAGTATCCTTGTGAAATGAAAACCTACAACCCCCTGTGGACATAAGTGTTCCCACACACTAGTAGGAGTGACAAATTAAAACGTTGTGAAAATAGTGGGGTCTTCCATTGGACTTGGGGAGTCGTCAGTAAGAAATATTCGGGGTAGTAGGGTCGGCGATTATACGAAAGAAAGAGGTACTTAAACGGTTAAGACTTGTAAATTATAGTTACCTTAGTATGTTCGTAGTACAAGAGTTCCAAGATCTCGGAGAGAGGACGTGACCCTTAAAGTTTTGTGACAATGAGACAGAGGAGAAGACGGACCTCTCGGGGACGAGTCGGAAGTCAAGAGTCAGTGGAGTAGAAACCCCCTCAGGAAGAGAGAGACACAAAAAATTTTTTATAAATGAACCGGTGCGGCCCAGAATCAACACCGTGAGTCCTAGAAGTTAGTAGTAACGTCGTACTTTCTAGAAATCTACACCGTGCACTGGTGAGTCAACACCGTATTCCCCAGACCAAGGGACCGGTCCCCAGCTTTGACCCGGGAAACGAAACCCTCGTACTTCAGAATCAGTGATCTGGTCGTCACTTCAGGGACCCCTCGGGAAAAGACGGGGTCTATGGTTTGGGGATCCAAACCGACTCTGGGGACCAAATACGGTGTCGTCAAAGTGAAGAGAATCGTATTAGGAGTAGTACAACATTAATAAATAGACAATACTGGATATAACAATGATAATGGATTAAATAATAATTTAGTAATAATGAATAGACAAGAGTGTGATCTAGGTGGCATTCGAGGTAGTCGCGTTCCCAGCGACAGGACAAATGAGGATGTCGGGATCCCGGACCCTGTATTTTCGGGAATTATCTGTGCACGATGTACAGTTTTCCGTCAGATCCAAAGACCCCAGAAACCGTCTCAGATAACTATTCAATCGGAGTGACACGTCAACGAACAAGAATGAGACAGAAAGAGGAGGGACTGTAGACCTACCTTAATCCCCACACATCCCTTCCCGAAACCTATTCCGTTACCGTTGGGTTAGGTCCTGAGAACGGACCGTTTAGGGTACCTGTCTCCTCGGACCATTCGACGTCAGGTACCCCAACGATCCTCAGCCTGTGTTGACTCACTGAAGTGAAAGGGAAAAGTGAAAGTACGTAACCTCTTCCTTTACCGTTGAGTGAGGTCACAAGAACGGACCTCTTAGGGTCCCTGCCCCCTCGGACCACTCGGCCGTAGACACCCCAACGTGTCTCAGTCTGTGCTGACTTCACTGAATCGTCGTCGTCCCTTCCCGAAACCTGTTCTGGGGTATAGAGTCTCTTAGACCCTGTCCCCCTCCCCTTCGACGGTCGGGGTCTCGACTTCGTCCAAAACACCGCTCTGCAAGTCCTCTCTGTTTGGTGCTCCCTGGTCCGACATTCGAGGACACAAACAGAAACAGAGAGATAGACGACACTACCCCCTCTTCCGTCACGGGTTATACACAGACCACTTACTTAATTATCTCTGTCTGTCCAGAGTCGAAACCCTAAACGTCGAGTCTCGTGGGACTAAGGGGGACACAAAGACGTCTCGCTCCTACTCCAAGATGGGTCTCGGACCGTATAACGTCACACAGATGGGAAGGACAGGTACGACCGTGGCACACCCGGAGTTCCGTCAGGGAGTCCTCCCTGGATATGGGACTCTCAACACAACCCGGGTTCCTCCTCTCCTACCTTAGGATCTCAGACCCGATTTCTGACGATCTAGGATCCGACTTTTCCGTCGGCAGTGGGACCCCTCCAAATGTCCTACATCAGTCGGGGTTTTCGACGGAATGTCCTCCTCCGTAGACGAGAAGTGTAGTCGTTATCGAGTCTTTCGTTTCGACCCCTGGAACAAAGGTCTTCCAAGTCAAGACGCCGGGTAAACCTAGAACTAGTGACAGTAAACCCCAAGACAGTTTACTAGTGACCTCCTATAAAGAAATTCTCCACATGTACGACGAGTTTGTCAAGGACTTAACCTCCCACCCTTACTCTTTCTGCCCTACTACTTCTAGACGTACAAACCAGTCAATAAGTAAGAACTCCGAACATATAGTGAGAGTGAGGTCACCTCAATCGGCCCATAATAGTCGTGACAACGTCTACTCCGTTACTTCCTAGGTTTACGGACCTCAATGACTCTTCCGACCCTCGTCATAAGTTGACTCACTCACTCACTTTCAACGAGTCAACACAGGCTGAGACACTGGGGTACCTGATATGTCAGGTACCTTAAGAGGTCCGGTCTTATGACCTCACCCATCGGAAAGGGAAGAGGTCCCTTAGAAGGGCTGGGTCCTTAGCTTGGGTCCAGAGGGTGTAACGTCCGTGTAAGAAATGGTTGACTCGATAGTCCCTTCGGGAACATAAGTCGACCCTACCTTAGTTTCAAAGGTCTGAGATTCAGGAAAAGTGAGGAGAGATCGTCGGGGGAGGGTTACAACGATACTCTCCTCCTTAGGGGAACAGAAGGTCACCCCGTTCTTTCTCCCAGAATCCTTCATCGGGTTTGACGTCTTCAGGGTCGACCTCCCTAACCAAATGAGTCGTGGTGGGGGTGGGGGTCGAGAAACGTCTAATGACAGATGACCCGTGCAACGAGTGGACCCGTTCAACCCGACCCTAAAACACTCGGACCCTTCTCCGACATCGCATCTTCCTCCTCTTTCTTCTCTAGGATTCACTCGGATGAGTCATCTTACCTTCTCTTTGTTTCGGGTGGACCCTCCCCCCAGGGGGTGTCGACCCCCACGACACCAACACGGACCTCACCCGTAAAGAACCTTTACCTCCGAGAAGACGTTAGAATCAAGTCCCGAGTACCCCGATTCTAATACATAGTTTATATCGTCTACTTTTTGGTCCCCCGGGTCAATTTAAACTTAAAGTCTATCTTACATAGTAAAAATAGTGTTCATATAGGGTCTATTTGTTATCTATTTAAAAATCATATTCAGGGTTTATAACGTACCCTGTATGAATACGATTTATATGAATAACTATCTGAAAATCTGGGCTCGCATTCCATCATGAAAAACCCGTCCTAAGAAGGTTTACAGGGAAGTTTAGAAATACGAGTCTACTTTTCAGTGACCAAATGACTAATGATAAAATAATGATAACGAGTCAACCCGACGAATGTCATTGTTCAGTCCATTGTCTTGGATGAGTTTCAAAATCACTCTTGTTTCGCATAACATTTCGTGACACAATTTCCCAGGCTTCACTAGGTTCAGGTTTCTCGACCCTTACTCGAAGTCTTTTCCCTCGGTCTCCCGACCGTTCGTCCGTCCCACGGGTCCTCTGGAGTCCACGGATCACGGACGAGAGGGAGACGGTCGCGGGAACGTGGTCGGGGTCCGTCCCCGTCTACAAATGAACAGACCCGTCTTTTCCCCCGGGTTTCACGTCCAGCGGTATCACGTCTCGACCGGACCCACTTCCCTTTCAGTGAGCCAGCAGAAGCTGAGAAACCCTGGGTACCTGAGATATCAGGTACCTTAAGAGGTCCGGTCTTATGGCCTCACCCATCGGTACGGGAAGAGGTCCCCTAGAAGGGGTGGGTCCCTAGCTTGGGACTAGAGAGTATAACGTCCGGATAAGAAATGATCGACTTGATGGTCCCTTCGACCGGACCCCATACGTCGATTTCCCTAGACCCACGTGGGACCTGTCAGAGAGAAAGAGAAGTGAGGTAGACTCAGCGACCCGAGTCGTAGCAACTGAGTTGCCTTCTTCCTTTTTCTCTTGCACCCCCTTTCGGTCGTCTGTTTTGGTTGTTCTTTTCCTTTACACGACTAGCTCACTTTAAGAGAGGACTGTGGGTCGTTCAACTCGTGTACTGACCTTCGGTCACCCCCGGGTGCCACCCCGTAAAAAAAACGTCACTTGGACCGACAAGAGGAGCAACGGAGAGCTCCGGGCCCCGTCCTTTGACCTTCTGGGGATGTCTTCTGTCCGGACTCTGGGAGTCCTGACCCAGTCTCCTCCCTGCTACCGTTGGTCAGAGGACAGATACCGGCCTATTTGCCCGTGTCCCACCCGAGGGACTTCTCGTCCCCCGCCCCCAGTGTTTCCGTAAAGACCTTTATTTAAGGTAGGTCCTTTAAGGTAGGGTAAGGTGTTTAAGGTAAGGTTTCCTTTTGCTTTCCCCGTTGAGTTTCAAAGTACGCCTAAACCCCCACCCGACAGAGGAGACTGAGGAGAGAGTGGACACTCCACGGACTAGAGGGAGACTCTCTTTGTCGCGGGAGTAGTGGTCTTTACTCGGGACCCTTCTCTCTCTTTTCTAATGCACCGATCATTTCAGGGAGACAAAACGACGGGGGGTGGGGGGCGAAGGTACGGGTGGGGTCCGTCGGGACCGAGAAGGGTCGTCCCGTGACTAATACATGGTCTGGGGTATTCTCGTCAAAAGGCACGTAATAGAGTAAGTAGTCGTGTTGGTTGGGACCCTTCGTCCGTCAATGGTAGGGGACCCGCCCCCCTCTACCTCATTGAACGGGCTAAGTGTGTTGACCGTTTCCGAGGACGGACAGTCGGGTCGAAAATGGGGAGTTGGTAGGACAGAGAGGGACCTGGGTCTATTCCGAAGTCGAAGGAAGAGTCGTGTCGTCACGCCTACCGATGATGGGTGTCTAGATTCAACCGTGTTCTTTGTGTTGACAAAAGGTCTACACAATGTAACCGTGCAACCGAGTCTGCGTTCAACACCGACGACCTATTAACCTGGGCCCGACATCTTCCCGGAGTGGAGAGTGGACATTCAAATACATACCTTAGTATCTTATTATTTGGATCTTATCTGGATTTTTTACCTGACATCTCACACCTAAAAAGTCTACTCCTTCGACTCCGGGTCTCTGCGGGTCGGAATTCTAATCTTAGACCATAGACCGTAGGGTCACACCCCGGGAACTAATTGAGAAGGGCTCCTGCAGACGTGAGGACAGCCACTCGGGTCTGGAGCGAAGACCGGTCGGGGGAAAGTCGCCCCAAACCTTCAAACGTCCGTCTCGGCCTCGGGTCGCGGAGCTCGGGGCCGCGGCGGCGCCAAAGACCTCCCCCGCATCCGGTCGCCCTCTCCGCCACCTCCTCAAGGGCACCGGCTCGAGCCCAGAACCTCCTGGTCCGACCTGCTGGGGCCGGTTTGCGGGGGACCGCCACTCTTGGCTCCCTCCCGCGACCCGGAGCGGGTCGGGGTCCTAGTCCCGTACAAACTCTCTCCCCTTACTCCGTGGCAAACAACCCGTCGGGGGTCCGCGACCGGTTTTTAGGTATAGTCTAGTCGAATTTCCTAACTGTCGGTCTGTAGACTCGGGGTGCCGGAAGGGTCGGGTCCAAGGTCCCTTTGGACCAAAGACAGATGGTCCTAATCTATCGGGGCTTCGACGGAAAAGTCTGTGGCCTAATGTTTTACACCGTCTGGAGGGGAGGTGAGTGTGAAGGAGTACTTTCGGGGAAGAGACGACAAATGGGAATAGTCTATAACATAATAAAGTTGTTGAAAAATGTATATTTCTTTACACTTGTCACTAGTATATTTGGAGTCATCGTCCGTATGTGGACCCATACACCCTTCCCCCACGAGTCCGAACCCCACTCCTATCCTTTCAGAGGGTTCCCACCTCGGAGGTCACCACGGGTCCAGACACCTAAGGAGAAAGAGTGATGTCACCCTCGTCACTCACCCGACCTCTCGACGAGACTGAACGGCCCGAGTGGGGTCGATTTCCCTTTCCCGTGGTACTTGGTCTATGGTCTATAGGACTAAGTCCGGTCTGACACTAAATAACTTCCGGTGAGGAGTTTAAGGGGATCTAGACAGTCATAAGGATTTCGTAACGACAATATCCGGGGGTTGGGGTAGATGACGACCTCCCAAACCCCCAAGTTCTTACAGGAGAAATTAGTACGACCTTCCTTGAGAAGTGAACAGTGACAATGAACATCTCCTAAGACCGTGGACGTCTCCACTCCGTCAACCCCCTCAAGACCGTCCCTGTGACCCTGGAGTCTCTAGTGGAACCACACAAAGGATGTCGAGACCCTCCGAGAAGAAGGAAGACACGTCGACAGACGGATCGATCTCATCCTCGAGGAGTCGAACGATGATAAACGACAACAAAGAGAACTCAGACGTCGTCACGGACCATGTATCATCCGTGGTCCTTTACAAACGGTTTGTTGAGGAAAATGAGGTCGAGGAGTGTAAATTGACCGGACTGGGTCTTGGACGGTCCTCACCGATTTCTCGACGGGAAGTGTAAGGAGGGGCTTGGGAGGGTGGGGGTGGGGGGGTGGGGGTTGGGGTGGGGTCCGTCGGGTTCCTACTCGGGTCACCGTTCTCTTCGGTGTCCTGAGGAGATCTTTACAAAAAGTATTCAATCCGAGGTCACTCCCTCAAGCCTTAAGGACTTTGTCGGTCACACGGAAACCCGTATTTGCGAACCGAACGGTCGAGGGGCCACACAGATACTTTCCGTAGGTAGTTCGTCGAAAGGACTGGACCTCCCCGACCCGCCCCTCGAGGTGAGAAGGTCCTACGAAGGATCTTGGGGAACCCCGACGGACAAGACCCGGTCCTGACGGAAGAAGGCCCCGGGCGGACACCCGGCGTCGACCGGGGACTCTCTCGTCGACGTACAGGAAGGAGGACCCGATCCTTGTGTAGACGTAAACCGTCACGGGTCTAACTCGGGATAATGGGAGGAACGACTGACACGTCCTCGTCTTGCAAAAGAGGTCGGGGGTGGGACGGAGGGGACCCTTTTGTTTCGGCTACAAGGGTGTCGGTTCCAGGAGTGGTTGGTTCCTCTACTACCGGTACAGGTCAAGAACCTTCTCGCTCCGGTCTCACACAAGAATCCTCCCGTCCTTCCGTGGCCCCCTAGAACTTCGAGGGGTCTACCCCGTTCACCTCGCTCCGACACTCTGATTCACTACGTTGGCCTTGTGCTCTGTCCTTTAATTCTCTCTCTCTCCCTACCCCCTCCTCCTCTTTTCAGACTAAACGTCTAAAGTAAAGACAACAGAAACTTCACTCTGAAGTTCACTTTAGTTCTCGTGTTTTCGTTGTTTCTTCGTCCTTTTCAACTCTCTAGTCCGTTAACCACACACGAAGCCCCCGAGTGTCCTTCTGAACGAGACACGAGGTGGGGTGCGGTTTCCGTCTTATGGTCCTCAGTGGGGCGGAATCCCTGTGGAGTCCTCTGAGACTGTCTCCCCGAAGGACCCACGGACGTAAAACGATCCTCTGTCATTGTAGGACCTTCCGTCCCTGGACCGAGACCAAATAAAAACATACATGGTACGGTTCATGTCTTGGACCGTATGTAATCAACGAGTCATTTATTATCGATACACGAGTCTTTTATTATCGATACAGGGCCCTCAACACGTTTCGGAAAACGTGTACATTTAAGTAGAATAGGAAAGTGTTCCAATACTCTATCTATAATAATAAAAGTAAAATGTCTTTTCTTTTACCTTCGTGTCTCTCCAAATCAATGAACGAGTTCCTGTGTGTCAATTTTTCGTAGTCTCAACCCTAAGTCTTGGTGTTTCTGACTAAACTTTCTGACGAGAATGAGTGGTACGAGATGTGAGAACTTTCTTTTTCTCTCGTTTTTCTTTCTTTTTGTCGAATCAGTACCTTAACTTTCTCTAGGGGTCCTAGTGAATTTAGTTCGAGAAACGAATTAGTCCATTCCAAATCGGTCGATAACCGTCTCAGTCTTAATCTTGGACTTAGAGGTCTGAAGGCCAGGACCTCGAACGACGAGATGCTCGAACAGAACCTTCTCTTGTTGGTCACAGGAAGTCCCAAACATTTGGTCGATAAATTATCTTGGTCACAGGTGATCCGAACCCCTTTGTCACCTTTGACCTGGGAAAGAGAGAGAGGGGTCGGCAGGGGTGGTTGAACAAGACCAGTCCGACCGAGGGATCCAGTGGGTCGTGTCGACCTTCTACCACTCCGATGTCCAGAGATCCTCCGTCCGTCCTCCACAGGGAATCCCTTCTACGGGTCCGGTCGGGAACCCTTGCACCCGAGAAAGACTCCGTGTTATGAGGCACCGGGTCGGGCCCTGTACTCCCACAGGGTACACCTGAAAGACACGAATCTAACGTCGTATTTAAGGGTCAAGAGACCGTAGGACTGACGAATGTTAAAAGTCCCATTAAAAAGAGGGTCCCACAAACAAGACCTAGGGACAGACTATGTATTCTATAGTGAAAACTAAGTTGTATAAATTTTGAGTAAAAAGGGGATCTGTTCTGTTTAACTTAAACAGAAGGGTATACCCCGGAAAGTTTTTCTAACCACGACTCTGTCCGACCCAAGGGTCTCACTACATCAAACTAATCAGGACTGTAAGAAAAGGGCGAATATCACCCCCCACCCCCCACCCCACCCCCCTCCGCCCCCCTCCATTAACGTCTATAAGGTCGACCCTCTTCCACACTAACCCAAAAAGAGGGTACCCCCTTTTTGTTTAAGAAAGTGTACCTACTCAAAAACCGTAGACGACATACAGAGACGACGCTCCGCCTTGGAAGATCTTATCTTTGGAGGGACGTCGTGTGTCAGACTACCAAGTCTCTTCGGAAATCAAGTTCGGCCCCCACCTCCCCGTCCCACTCGACTGACCGAGGAGAAGACCGGATACGTCCGAAACATTTCGGAACAGGTCCTGAAAGGATTTCCAGGTCACCAATTCTGAAGTGTGAGGGTTACGGTCCTCGAGTCCAAGTGAGGGAACAGTTCCTTGATCTAGGGTGTACGACGTTGATTCTCAAACGTACGGTGTTACTTTTCTAAGACGTACGACGCTCATTCCTAAGGTGTACGACGTTGTTTCTAGACTCTAGGACTCACGGTGTCGGTTCTGGGTCACCTCGGTTTATTTATTTATTTAAAAAATTTACCCCCCCTTTTCTCTTTTTCTTTTCGGAACACAACGAGTAGAGTCTATCGCGACCTTTTCGAAAGACTGGATGACTTGGGTGACACCCCAGACCGTAGTTGTGTCTCACCCAAAAGACGTACGAGGACTACGATCCGACGGAGGAGAGAACGGACGGTAGGGTCCTGAAACTGTTACTCAGGTCCCTGGCCCGACCTTCCCGCCTCCGTCCCAGACGTCCCAGTCCCCCGTCGGAAATAGAACAGACGGACACGGAACGGAGTCTGTGGTCGTCTCCCAGACCCACTCTCCCAGGGAGCTCCAAAGGTCCCCGTCCGGTTTATCACCCCACCACCAGGGGTTCAGGGGTCTCAGAGAAGGGGAACACAGTCCTCCGTGATAGAGGAGACCGGTGGCACGGGGGATCACCTTAGACACTCGACACTCCTCCGGTTCCCTCTACCGGTCGACAAAGAGACGCCCTCGAATAGTCTCTCCTCCTCTCCGGAACTCCTTTTCCGGTCCCCACCCACCCTCCCCCTCTTCGCTCCGGAAGCTGCCCTTCGGAGGTCGTGTAGTCCGCCTTCAAAGGTGGGTCGGACCCTGAAGGGGTCTTGAGGTCTGGGACGATCTGAACAGGGGAGGGAGAGACAATAGTGTCGGGGTCAGGATGGGGCCAGGTTGATGTCCGGAGAAACTCCTCTCTTCCTCGACCTTTCAACACCTCGTCCAGGTACCGCCCCGGCTCGTACGAACGCCCACTGGGGAGTCACGGTTGTACGACCCGACCCGAGATCAGTGCCGAGAACTCCCGGGACACTGGGTCACAAACAAAAACCCAGGAAGGCTCGAGGACGTCACTCGTATGACGTTTCATTATGGCGACCCCACAACCGGCTAATTGAGACGTCGTTATTTCAGATTAGAACAGTTTATTTCCTTCGGAACTTATTTGTAGACGAGTAAGGACGGTTATAAAAGGACGACGGGGTCGGTTGTATCGAGACACTGGAAGTCGGTCAGTGAATTGGAGAGACTCAGATAAAGGCATGGATTTCTTTTATTCATGTTATGATATGAGGAAGTGAGACCAAAAACATCCCTAGTTTGTATTATTACAAATACTTCCAGAAAAGGTCTACAGTTATACGATAAGAGGATAAGCCCTAGTAATGGCTAGTAGTACGAATAACATTACACGGGTCTTGACGGTATGGAATGTTATATTTCACAGTCGTCGTCCTCAAGGTAATATTCCCTCCTTTTTTCCTTGGTTAAAAGGGTTACCTTTTCTCACTGGGGTCTTTCTCGTCTCTCTGGTTATTTTATTGGGGTTGTTCTCCCTACTGTTGAACCTAGTGAAGTACAGTTCCGAGTCAAGGGATATTGGTTATTGTTTTACAAGGGGTAAGATTAATCCTCTTTAAAAGTCGTGGTTTCTGTTAGTAAGGTGCAAAAAGATTCGGACCCCAGTTTCCTATAAAAAAATAGACTACGACACATTAACTTCAATTCCCCGAAGGAGGGTCCACCGCGATCACCATTTTTCTGCTCTAGGTTCAAGCTAGGGACCCAACTCTTCTAGGGGACCTCGTCCTTGATCGTTGGGTGAGGTCTTAAGAACGAACCTTTTAAGGTACCTGTCTCTTCGGACCACCTGATATCAGGTACCCCGGTGTTTCTTACTTGTACGGTCTCGTGTCGTGTGTCAACTTCAATTCTCGGTCAGCCTCTACCAAAATCTAGAAACATGTTTCTCATTCCCCAGTTTCACTCAGAGGGGCGAAGGGAAAGAGTCTTTCTTTAGGATTGACCTTGTTCCGAGACCTTCCGACAGTCCTTAGTCTCTTCGGTCCTGTCTCTACGAGTCTCGTAAGGACCTCCTCTCGTAGATAACAAAGATGGAAGGATTCCAGGTAAGGACAAAGAGAAAAACCATAATCTTGGGGGTGACCACCCCCCACCCCCCTTGATAGGGAAGGAGTGAGAGTACGGTTGATTCTGCTGAAGAAGGGGTCAAAGACCTTACTGATTTAGACTGGTTAGTCTTATGACATAGAAGACCCGGTGTCACTAATCGAGTCGTTCCCCGTGCACTAGGTTCGGTCCGGTTACTGTCATCCAGGACCCTGAAGACAATCTTGTTAATCCTTCCTCTACAAGAGAAGAAACCCACCTAGGAGGTTTGACCTTATATCTCCGTACTTCAAAAACACCAGTGGAAACGATGGTTAGATTCTTACTACGGTTACAACTTCCTTCGTCTCAACTGTCTGACTCTTGCTAAGAACAACTGTACCAAACTCGTGTGACCAAATCGACGTGTCCTTTCCGTTCTGTTCCGTCCCATTCCCTCTATATAAGGTTCCAGGTCTCACCCACGGACTTTAGTGTCTATCATGTCCTGGGACATATATGATACGAAAAAAGGGTAGGTATGTATGGACACCGTTTCAAATTAAATATTTAATCCGTGACATTCTCTACTTGTTGTTACTAATTATTATTATTTATTTTAAAATTGTCATATCACATTATCTTCAATGTACTTACACCAGAGCGAGTAATAGTTTTATAATTATAGAATAACATGTTTACATTACGGAAAAGGTAGAATAGATTCGTGACTGGAAAGTGACACCGGTGTGGAAAACGTCAAACTCCATACGGTCGTTTTGATTGTGTACAAAGAAAAAGGAAGAAGTGACAAGGTACCCATCTTCTAAGTAAGAAGGACGCCTAGAATCGTTGGAGTCGTATGCTAAAAAAGGGAAAGGAAGAATCCAGATCTTGAAAGTGGACTTCCTTTGTGACATGCCGAAGAGAAACCGTATAGACTTAACGATCGTAGTGATGAGAACGTGAAACCCTGGTATCAATTCATTTTGTTCCCAAGGAACTTGTGTTCGTAACTTTATGAACCTGTCACCTAGACTTTTGACTCTATCGATGACTCTCAGATTAGTCTCCTATTAACCCTGTTTCCCTACTAAGTACAGGACCCGCTCTCTAAAGTAGGGTGATGAGTCTTACCACTCGTTGAATTTTGAAAACTTAATAAAGACCTTAAAAGGTACGTCATAAAAGTCTGGGGTCAACTGACTTTCACTAACTTTAGAACCCTTTGACGACTTATTCTCCGACCCACCGATGACATACATATAGGTCGAACCCACAACGTTCAGACTTCTGAGTCCAAGATGAGGAGCTTACCCTCGGAACACTATGGAGATTCGGAACCAACGACAATAAATCAACGATTCAGTACAGACTGAGAAACGGTGAGGTACCTGACATCGGGTGGTCCAAGGAGACAGGTACCCTAAAAGGTCCGTTCTTATACCCTCACCCAACGGTAAAGGAAGAGGTCCCCTAGAAGGGTTGGGTCCCTAGCTTAGACAGGGGACGAACCGTCTACCTAAGAAATGGTGACTCGGTGGACCCGGAACCATCGTTAAAGATTGTGTACCCTATTTATGTTTGTGAGACGGTGTGACGGGGTTCCTATCCTGCCAGTAGTTAGGGAGGAAGGACTTCACACCTCCCTCAAAGGACCCGACAAAAGTCCTAGAGGTTTATTAACCACCCAAAACTTCCGGTCAAGGTGTAAAACACGACTGGTTCCCGGTTCGAGTGCGCTCCTTCCCTCCCCGAGGGGAAAGACACTGACCCCGACCACCCTCCCGCCCCCCCCCCCCCGAGACGAAGGGTCCGGAGGGCGACGTGGACGACCCGGAGGGAGTCTGCTTATGTGCGTAAAATATGGGTCTTCTCCCCTTCGACACTCCCGACCGCAAGGGAGTCGTTAATACCGGTTTTTTCCCACCCCGACAGTTCCGTTGAAGTCCTAACAACAACCACCACCGAGAAAAAGTCAAATAAAATAAAACGACGTGTTCCAGATTATTATCAACACTCTTCACCCCAGATCAAGGGACTGGTCCCTAGCTTGGGTCCGGGGGGACGTTACCTTCACATCAGGATCGATGACCCGGTGGTCCTTTCAGGGGTCCTAACCAAAAGACTGGACACTATAAAGACCTCCGGGAGACGGACCCTACTTTACGACCAGAAGTTATCCTTCTGGGACGGACTCCAAACCGTCGGGACTCACGGGTCCCAGACCGAAGCCGGGTTCCTACAGTCCTTTGTGTGGAAGGTTTGTTCCGGACAGGGCGAGACGTGAGGGACTTAGAGGACTTCGAATATGCCTTCCACACCCACACACAACGCCCCACTCGTCACGTGGTCCCGTCTCATGTCCAGGTTTCCTTTTCCCTACTCGGAGGAACCCGACACTGGACTACGTCTCGGGATCCCTGTTCCAAGACTTCCAACCCTACTTCTTAGAAAAACAAACAAACAAAAAAGAGTTGACCATTTCTTAGGTGGACGTTACACCCTCTGGAACCAAACTAGGGACCCAACCTTTCTAGGGGACCTCCTCCCTTTCCGATAGGTGAGGCCATAAGACCGGACCTCTTAAGGTGTCTGACATGTCAGGTACCCCAGCGTTTCTCAGCCTGTGTTGACTCACTGAAAGTGAGTAAGTGAACAAAGCTTGTTCTCCAATAAGTAATCGAAAGAACTTAGCAAGATGTATTCACTGGGGAGTCAACCGAATATACTTCACGGTTTTACAGACTTAGAGACATGACCACCAAATCAGTGAGTCAACACAGGCTGAGAAACGCTGAGGTACCTGATATCGGGAGGTCCTAGGAGACAGGTACCCTAAAGGGTCCGTTCCTATGATCTCACCCTACGGTGAAGGAAGAGGTCCACTTAAAAAAAAAAAAACTACTATTGAAAATTAACCCTTTCTCTGTTCTTAGGACAAAAGGAAGTGTTTACCCGACTCCCGAAGAGAGATATGTCATACAAATTATACCTCCTCATTGACTTGTCTCCCTCCTGGTACTAAAAGGACCCCCTCCCCTTCCCTTCTGAGTGCCGAAGGAGCCCATGGGACCCCGGGTCGTTCCTCCCCCGTCTCGAGTGTCGGGACTAAAGAGGAGAAAAAGGAAAAAATTTTGGTCGTAGTCTTGAACGGAACGGTCGCAGAAGTCGACCGAGAATTGGTGAAAGAGGAACAAACTAAACGATTTACAGACAAAATCAAGTCACAAAGTGTGGACGAGACTGTCAGATGGTAAGCGGGGTCCGGGGCCCTGTAGACGGTTCGCCACTGTAGTTCACACTGCACTCTACGTCGAGCCGAGGTGCACCGTAGGAGTGAGAGGGAGGAGGGAGGTGGTGGAGGAAGGAAGGTTTTACGTCTACGGGTCCGTCACCTCCCCGACCCGGTTCACTGGGAAGGGGACGTTTATAAATAAGACCTTCAAAATGGGGTTTCATCTCCTGGACCATATTACTTGAGAATACATGTATGGTGGGTCGAAATTGTTGCTAGTTTGTAACACGACTAGAATAAATAAGTTGAAGTATACATATAAATATGTATGACATGTATACATACATGTATTATATAATGTTGTGTAGAACGAATAAATTGAGGTACATATACATATATGTATGATATAAATATATACGTATATATATGTATTATTTATTTTCCTATATAAAGAAGGACTTCATAAAATTTTATTTAGGGTCCATAGTGACATAAAGTGGAATTTGATGAAGTCAAACTGAGAGATTACTTATTCTTTTGAATTTTTTTTTAATTAGTGGTACGGTAGTAGTCTCGATTCTTTTAAGTATTCTTAAGGAACAGTAGTAGATTTTGTCTTAGGCGTCAGTCTAAAGACAGGTAACGGAGTTTCGTCAGAAAGTGTCAACCAAACCTAGAGATAGAAACTTGAGTTTTTCTTCAAACGACTCGTTTAAGTCTCACTCGTCTTAAGATTACTTTTAAGATTAAACTGCCGATCCTGACAGAAGTCCAAAAAACGTCTTAACCAAATGTACATTTATTACCCGAATTATATGTTCTTGGAGTTAAAGAAACCAGTGGTTCGTCCTTTCCGGACGTAACACGGTCTGCGAGATCGGTCCGTAACTCGCTCCACTCGCCGGGAGTCTTCGAGTGATGAGTCTCACCCTACACCGACACTTTCGGTAGTTTTTACTAAGGGACACTCGATCACATATCCTCGTTTCTCCGACACTCTCAAGCCACCTTCCTTCTTTACGGTTATAATTCGGGATAAAAACATTCTTCTGTAAAATGTGTCTTTTATAAGTTGTTAACTCTGAGGAAACTAAACCGGACTAACAGGGACGTCAGTCAATAGTATTCCACTACGGTACCCAACTTACAGACACAGGGGGGAGGGGGTGTAAGTATACAATTTAGGATTACGGTATACTACCATAATTTTCGACCCCAGAAACGGACTACTAATCCAGTACTCCCACCTCAGGAGTACTTGTCCCAATCACAGGAATAATTTCTCTTAAGTCTCTTGGGGATCGGGGAAGACGGTGCATTCCTGTGTCACTTTCTACACCAGATACTTGGTCCTTCCCCCGAGAGTGGTCTGTATTTTAGACGACCGTGGAACCAGAACTTGAAGATCGAAGGTCTTGACGCGTTTTATTTAAAGACAATAAATGTTCGACGGGTCTGATACAACAACGAAGCAACGACTCAACACAGAAAACGTTGGGGTAACTGACTTCGGACGTTCCGAGGAACCAGGTACCCTAAAGGGTCCGTTTTTATGACCTCACCCAACGGTGAAGGAAGAGGTCCCCTAGAAAGGTGGGATGCCTAACTTGGGCGTAGAGGACATAACCGTCCACCCAAGAAATGGTGACTCGGTGGACCCTTTGGGTCTGATACCATGAATCAGTATCGTAGGACCTGTACGATTCTGTCCACTACGAATTGAAATATGTAAAGAGGAGAAAAGTAAGGAGAGGAGGGGAGGGACGGAAGGAAGAAAGAATTAGAACATTAGGAAGGGAAAATTACCTAAGGGGAAGGACAGGTATGAGTGAGTTCAGTTCGAAAGGACTCCACCTAAGGGGAGAAGGACTCCGGGAGAGTGAATCGGAACAAGGAGCCCCACTGGGTCACAAGGGACCCACGTCTACCCACTAAGGACGTGAAGAGGTCTTGGAACGAAGGGTCAAGAGGGTCCTAGACTTAGGTGAGGTAGGAAAGGTGTCAACAGAATCTCTAGAAGGTTTTCGTCACGGACTCAAGAACCACGTCCTCCACATAATTACATAAAACCTCCGTTCTCATTCCCCCCTCCCTGACTCTACGTCTTCCTCCTTTTCCATAACTCTCACGAAATAACTACACCACTGACCACACTCGTGGTCCCCGAGTTAGGTCCATCTTCCATCAAGTCTTAACAAAGACGGCTGGTATCCTCCGACCGGGGGTGTGGGGTGACCAACACCGAACGAAAAGACTCCAGAAGTGAGAGAAAGTGAAAGTCCGACTGGGTACACTCGACTCTTTCGATTGATTCCGAAGTGGTGCCTCGCTACGTGCTCCCCGAGACGTTCCGAGTCGACGTATGTGCCGACGTAACTTGAGTCTTACGACAATGTCGGCAAGCGTAAGGAAAAAGACGGGACTGAGTAATTGTGATTACTGTCGTTACATTAAATGACTCACGAGAAACACCTCGTCAGTAACCCCATTATCGAAGTGAGTCAGAAGATTTTTAGATACGTCTGTCACAATAATACGAGGGTAACATGTCTACTAATTGACTCCGACTCCGATCCTCTCCAATCCCGAAGGGTCCATCGCGATCACCATTTCTTGGGTGGATGGTCGTGGCCTCTGTATTCTCTACACCCAAGCTAGGGACCCAGTCCTTCTAGGGAACCTCCTCCCGTGCCGTTGGGTGGGGTTAGAAGAACGGACCTCTTGGGGTACCTGTCTCCTCGGACCGCCCGATGTCAAGTATCCCAGTGTTTCTCAGCCTGTACTGACTTCACTGATCGCACGTACGTTCTCTGCAATTCATCTAACGGATTCCCAATTCGTGGGGTGACCACTTGAATTGGGTCTACCTAAACACACCAGTCTACAGTGATCTGAGTCTGGGACGACAATTTTCGGACCTTATTTAACGAGATTTAAGGAAAACCTTTTTATCCCACACTAACAAAAAAACCAACACACGACAACACGTCTTTAAAAGACCCAACCCCAGAAGTCTTCCGGGAGGACCCAACGAGTGTCCAAAAACAGTGATCTGAGTCGGTTTCAGAACGGAAACCTCTAACTTGTGCCGGTGGTCTGTGACGAGGGTCTGAGACGGTCGACAAAGTGTCTATACTCGTCGACGGAGCCCCCTCGTGCTCTCATACGGATTCCTCCCTCTTGAAAGACTTTCGTGTCGAACTTCTTGTCCGGAAAGAAGAGACTGGGACCCTCAGTGAAGTGTCTCCTCCCTCACAGTAGGGGTCCGGAGACGGGCCTTTGGGAACGACGACACCCGACCGAAGGGGTCGACGACCGACCTCCACCCGCCTGAAGAGTCCGACGCAAACGTAAAGGGGTCGGGGAGTCCGTCCTCCCCTCCCCGTACCTAGTACCATATCGTGGAAGGTCCAGGGACTCCTTTCACAACATTCTCTACCTGACTCCAGACTTGAAGAGTCGTTACACCCGGCTTTTTAAAGAAAAAACAAATTCAACCAAACGGAATCCCAAAGACAGTAAGGTTCGATTTCCTGAGAAAATGTCAGATTGGTCCTCTCCGGTCTGTGAAGGGGTTCGACGGTTCGTCGGGTGAATCCGAGATCGGTGTAGTCTGACGACGTGAAGACATCAGAGGGGGTGGAGTCCTCGAAACGAGGGGCGACGGCGGAGGTACGTTCGATCACCTCCACCCAAACGTGTACACACAAGGGACCCGGACCTAGTGACTGTAAATTTCGGGCGACGATTGGGTGAGGTCATAAGAACGGACCTCTTAGGGTCCCTGCCTCCTTGG
Organism: Capra ibex; assembly: GCA_006410555.1. Classification (NCBI taxonomy): domain Eukaryota; kingdom Metazoa; phylum Chordata; class Mammalia; order Artiodactyla; family Bovidae; genus Capra; species Capra ibex. Next base: position 21,073,597 of record SJYO01052474.1, read on the forward strand.
ACCACCCGACGGCAGATACCTCAGCGTCTCAACTTGTGCTGACTTCACTGAATCGTCGTCGTCGTCGTCGATTAACACTGCACTTCTCTTCTTTTAAGTGAATTTAGACAAAATTCCGTCTGTGAGACGATCCAGTAATAGAGTAATATGAGAGGTCTCTTTAGTCGTTAAAAACCTCCTCGTTAAAAAGTGGACGCCTTCACTGACGGAAACTCCCCGGCCGGGGGACCCAGGAGGGGCCCCGAACTCAAAACTTTGAGAGTTCAGGTTTGACGTGGTGTCTCGACTCACAAACACGAGACACAGACCTGTTCTGGTCAGGCCAGAGAAGGTCAGACACATGGACGAGACAATGACCCGGTGTACAAAAATACATACCAAAACAACGCCAACGAGGAAAGAGTCAAAAACAAAGACCTTGTCAACCGACGAACCAAAAAGAGTTCCGACTAGACATATCGGAGACCACGTCGTTCACGAGACCCGAAACCCCCTTAGGAAATCGGACTTATTGACCACCGGCCGACACCGGTTCGGGGCCGTCTCGACTAGGGTCCCTACCTGACCCCGGTCGGTCCGCCACGGGACAGTGTGTGTCCGTCGGGAAGACCTCGGGGAGGTGTCGCCTGCTGGTTTTTGTTCCTGGTTCCCCGTTTCCAGTAAATAAACCTGAAAAACCTTGTTTTTTTTAACAAAATTCAATGTCTTTTTGTGTTAGTAAATGTAAAACCTTCAAAGTGTGAGGCCCTTGTTCGGGATCACGGTACGGTCCGAAACACTCGTTTTCCGAATTTTGTAGGACCGGACTGACCCGACACTAGTAGTCCTGTGTAGAAGAGCTCGTCCAGACTGAGACAGGTAGTGTACTCAGAGCAAGATCTTGAAAGTGGGAATAGAGAAAGTCATCGTTTGTAGAAACGGGGACTTCAGGAGAAGTTGTATTGGGAAGGGAGGGTAGAAAGGAAGGAGACGGAAAGAAACATTGATCGATGAGTGAGATAGTGGAGGGCCACAGAGTCTGGTTTCGAAGTTTGTTTTGTCGGAGGAGGGAGGTCCGTTAAGTGAAGGGAGTGGTGGACGTTTTAACCGCAGTCTTGAGGAGAGAAGGACGTTGTGAGGACGGGAAGGACGTTGTGAGGGCGGGAGGGACGGGATGAAACAAGTGTAGAGGTCTCTGATGGTGGACCGAGTTCCCCGTGAGACCTCCAGTCTCCTGGCCCTATGATCAGAACCAAAACGGGGGACAGACGACTATACCAGAATCCATAAAAGAAGAATAATTTAAGAATCGATAGAGCGAAGTTTCCCTACACCGTAGTGTCATTATCTACGACTGCACGGGACTTTTCATTTTTACGATGGTTCACGTTCGTGTCAATCGGACATCCGGGGACCCGTGACGGGAGGTGTCGAGTCGTAAAGGGTGGACGACTCCTGACGTGACAGAGTCGACGAGCCAACGGTACCACTTTGCCGTCGGAAACGTACGACCACTCACCCTAAGATGGTAGACCTTACGTTCCAGGGACTCCCGTCCCGAACGTAAAATTATAAATAAACCACTCGAAGAGTCGGGTATCGTGGTCAACCCCGACTCGTGTTCATCCACGAGTCAGAATTTTAACCAACGAATCTAAGGTTAAAGGAACCTGACTAGGTGGAGGACAGCACACTACCGACGTAGTGTTACCGTCCTACCACCCTTTGGGTTCGGAGGAGGAAACAAGATGACGTGTACTGGTGATCACTCTTCCTCCGAGGACCCCCGACCAGGACCCCAGAGCCCGGAGGTGACTGGGTAACGACTGGGTCCAGCTCCCTGGTAGGTGACTTCGGGTGCGACCTTATGAAGGGGGAGGGTGACCTTATTTTTAGGAAGGGTTTACCTACCCTTCGTACCGGAACGAAACCCACTCGTACGTTTAGGGTTTCTTCCAGTGCTGGTACAATAGTTACGTTGCACCCCAGTTGGGTCTGGTAAGTGTGGTTCCTAGGGACAAGACCCCTAGTGGTAGAGGTCACACCCCAGGAGTGAAGGACTACTCGTTCTGGTGAGAGATTGTCAGTCTCTTCCGGTCTCGAGTGGTGATAGGGATACCGGAAGTCGAAGTCATGGGGGTGGTGAGTTAGGTACCTACCAATCGTTTGGGGGTGTTAGGGGGGGGCTTCCTCAGTAGAGAAGTACTTTTGGCGTTTCTACTCTTCTACTGAGTGGGGTAGGTTTCTCAGGTAGTGTTTTTACAATAAGTCTTTTGTGTAAGACCTAGAGGGGTGGGAGGTAGTTGTGTAAAGGGTGGAGACCCATATGGGTCGCTATATAATGTGAACTGTTTTAAGAAGAAGAAAAATTTTATTGAACCAGGAAGCTCTAGGTAAGTCTCGTTACGGTAACGTTTGTGACATTAAATTTCAGTCAGTGTCATCTTTGTTTCGGTCAGGGACCTCTTGTTTGAACTCTCGGGAGTTCAGTGAGTTTTACCCAAACGGAGCGGCTCCGGACAGCTACCCGTGGGGTCATCGTAGGGAGCGGGGTCGACTGGGGTTTCTCGGACCTTTTCGACCACAGAACGAAGTTTAGGTAAGTCTTATTTTACGTATTAATTATTTATTTACGAAGGTAGCACACAACACACCCTTATAGGTCGACATACACGGGCATCGGAAGTACTACGAGGGACCTAAGAGTCTCCCTTAGAACGAACTACCAGGTTTCCGAGACTTTAGTAGGGTCCAGTACGACTTCGTACGTCACTCTGCCTCGACCTTGTCCCTCCTTCTGACGACGCTTTTAGGGTCGAGGTCAGATGACAAACGACCTACCCGGGGGGAAGGACCACCCGTACCTTGGACATAAATATAGAAACCAAAGGACGGAGCGTCAAAAGACGGAAACCTTCTCGTCGACTCTCCTCGTTCTCTCTTTACCGGGCGACCGGACGTATTTCCTACGGGTGTATCCGAGAGAAGACGTCTGTCGGTCTTCGAGTCCAAAGAAGGGACCTGAAACCCTTCTCTCCGGAAGTTCCGAAGTCGTGGGTCCCGACTCCAGGTCGACGGCGTTGTACAGGACATCTCTGGGGACATCGGCCGAGTCCCGGTGGTGGAGCCACCTCATCTCCCTCCGAAGGTCCTGCTGTGGGTCCGAGAGGTTCGAGAGGTCCCGGGACTGGACACCATTCCCCGTCGAGAACCTCCGCCGGTCGTCCACCTCTTCCAGGGCCTCCAAGAGGTCCAGTAATCTATAAACCTAGTGTAAAGACCTTCCGTCTGACCGCTCCTAGACAACCATCTAACGGTTACAGACCAGGTAGAACCTGTTTGAGTCCTCTCCCACCTCGGGTCCCTACTTCAGGTTTGGTCACTGGGAGACAAACCTCCTCTGCCTGACGATACGTCCTCCTTCCCCTGTCGTTCTCGAGTCACCCTCTCTCCCGTCGAGGAGTCTCGAGGGGGTTGAGTCGGAAAGGGAGCTCACATCTCCACGAAGGAGGGGAGGGGAGGTGTGGTAGGAGGGACCTGGGAATGAAGAACACGGGTACACCTGCGGTAAGAAGGTTCGACCACAGGACCCGAGGATAGAAAGACGGGAAGGGTTTGGTGGGACGGGAAACGAAGGTCTGGTCGGAAACGTCCGACAAGGGAAAAGGTTTACTGAGACGATATCTTGTTCGGTACTGAGGGATAAAGGACGAACTCAAAGAAGGGGTCCGTGACTCCAGAAGGTATGTAAGGGGCAGGGGTCGAGAAGGTGGGGTTCGTCTGAGGAGGGAGTGTCAGTCTAAGAGGTCCTTCAGAGTCAGGGATTCCCTAAGTCCGGTACTGGGGTCGCTACGGGGTCGAGTGACGAGATGAGTTCATTGGGACCAATGGTCCTCCCCAAGAGGGAAAGGGGCGGTGGGTGTCGTTAGTTAGGGCCGTGGTGTGTCCAACCCCGACGACGACGACGACGATTCAGCGAAGTCAGTACAGACTGAGACACGCTGGGGAGACCCAGATAACACATATCGAACAACTTTCTGACAAAACTTTCGTTCCTTAAATTTCCGAAAAGAGATCCTTTACGTCTGCGACAGATAAAGACTAGACAGGGACGAAGACCGGTGGATTGAAGAGGGACCGACGGGTTTCGGTGACAATCTTTATATCTCACCAGTCCTCTACACCTTCAGAGGTCTAACGAGGTACGTCCACTCGTTCAACCGAAAATTCCACCCTTCGATAGTTTTCAATACTGACTTTTGGAACTTTCTCCCGTATGTGTCAAGACCAAGACGTTCCCATACGTCCCTCCCAGTGAACGAAATAGATTAAATCAGAGTACTTCTGGAATACTTCTGATAATTCTATCAGGACAACAGATCTACTGATAGAATTATCAGAAGTGTTCCAGAATACCCAAAGGGACCACCGAGTCTACCATTTCTTAGGCGGACGTTACGTCTTCTGGACCCAAGTAAGGGACCCAACCCTTCTAGAGCAACCCTCTTCCTTTACTGTTCGGTGAGGTCATAAGAACGGACTTCTTAAAGTACCTGTCTTCTCGGACCATCTGATGTCAAGTACCTCAGAGTTTCTCAACCTGTACTGACTCGTTGATTGTGAAAGGGTGAAAGTAAAAGATCTACTCCTTTGACCTCAAATTTCTGGAACACCTTCGACTGGTCGAATTCTGAAATGTCTGTCTCTTGTTTTCCCACTCTTCAGTGTGAAGTAGAGGGAGTAAGATTTATGTCTGGAGTAGACACCAACGTCCAGACTCGAACACCTGGAGTCTTTTTTACGGGGTTCTCTGTGACTATTGACAAACGTTTTTGTGTCTCCCAACATAGACTTCTCCCGAACTACCCGTCCCGACCGTCACTACTCCTCTTCGAAGCGTCCCAACCTCGAGTCGATGGTCGGCCCTTCTTACGGATTACTGATTTTGTAAGATCTTTACTCTACCTCCGGGTCTCCCTCACGACGACCCCAAGACCGGTGGACGGTTCCCCTGTGGCCCTGGAAACACTGAGGGAGACCCGGACCCGTGATCCTAAGGCCAGACCCTCCCTCCTCTCACTCTTCCACCCTCCGTTCCCTTCACCTACTCCTCTCCTCGACAGACATGTGATCACCCCCGTAGGTCCGGCGACCCCGGGACACGTTCCGACGTGTCGGAGGAGGCGGTTGGAGACCCCAGGGGGTGCCCAACCGGTACCAAGATGGAGTAGAAGGTCAGGAAGGGATGGCACACACTCTACAGTAACTAGGACCACTGTTAGCAGAACTACTCCCAAAACCACAGTAGGACCTGGAACGCCTACCCGTGTCGGAGGTGCATCCTCTCTATCCCGGTTTCGGTGTCCTTAGCCATGTCCCCAGGTGTCGCGTAAAAGGAAGGGCCCTACCCGAAGACCCCGGACTTTTGTTTTCTTTGGTGTGCACCGTGTAGCGGTCGAGAGGCTCTTGTGGGTACACGAGGCAATGGTGGGTGTAGGTACAGAAACCTACGCCTATTGTTGCTCTAGACGACAGACGGTACCGATAGTAGAGGAGTTTCTATTAAGTAACAGATCTTATTGTCATTACTTTACGTAAGGGGACCTCTCTCCACGCCACCTTAGTTCTTTTGGTGTCACTCCACACGACATCTGGTGTGTCGTCACTCGGTCCCGTACTCGCCTACCTGCCGCCCGAAAATTCCAGACCAAACTTAGGTCTGTAAATTATCGACGTGCTGAAGTCCGTATAGGGTATTGGCGATTTTTGAGGGGGACATAGGGGACGTTACATGGATAGACGTCCCAAAATACTCCTAGTTTAATCTATTACGCGCACTTTCTCGAAATTTCCTCAACACTTTCCAAGAGATAATGATGGGATAATAATCTCTAATACACTGACAGGAGAAGTAATGAGAGAGTGTCGTCGTGCGGCTATGGAGGCACTACCGTAAATGATGACCGAAATAATGAAGGAAAGAGAGGGAAACCCTCGGACTGAGGTTGTCGGTGAATGTCTTCCAGACTATTACAGTCTGCGTCACGACCCGTGGTTCCTACGGTGTCACTTGTTGCCTACAAAAAATGAGAGTTTCACAAAGGTCAAATTATCCCTTCTATCATTTGTCCGGTATTGTTATGTCCTCCTTTCTCGAGACCTTCATACCGACTTTGGTTGTGTTATAACATTTCGTTAATAGGAAGTTAATTCTTATTTATTATATATATATATAAAAATTCTTTCTCGAGACGTTCTTCCTGTTCTATAGTGTCCTAACGTTTCACCCGAGGGACCCTTCTCCGCAGCGGACTCGACCCATAACTTCCGGTTCCTCCCCAAGCCTTGTCATATTTCACCAACGGCATTCACCGGTCCTCTCGTCGACCACGTTTCTGGACTACCGGTCTCTCTCGTGTACGAGTCGGGTGGCACAAGTGAGTCCTACGGACTGTGAAGGTTTCAGTGCCTTGGCACTTAAGATTGTGAGTGTTACACGCCTAGGAACTAATTCGACACTTCAAAATTTCTCTATGTACTCCGTTTTCCATTAGTTCAATTTACGGACGTTCAGACACGGGTCACTAGGTACGATTCGTACACACCTACTCGGACTTTCTTACTAGTACCCACAATTCATAATTGTACTTCCAAAACCTCTACTGTCTCTTTAAGTAGAGGCGAAAAACACAAGACGAAGTAGACCCAGAACTAGCTTTTGTCCATTACATAAAAGACAGGTATCCACCGTTATAATCATATTAAGTATAAGACTGTGATATTATCTTCATTCGTCAGAACCCCTAAGGGACCACCATGTCGCCAATCTTGAACCACGAAAGTGGTACCACCGGGTCCAATTTAGGGACCAACCCCTTGATTATGGGGTGTTCGTTCTTTTCTTTTATTTATTCGAAACCTTGAAAGAACCACCATGTCACCTACTCTTAGATGGTCAGTTACGTCCTCTGTGTCCAACCGAGGGACCAGACCCTTCTAAGGTGTACGCCACCTCGTCAATTCGGGTACTCGGTCTTGACTCGGACGCGAGATCTCGGGAGTTCAGTGTCGATGACTCGGGTCCACGACGTTGATGACTTCGAGTGCGTAGCTTCAGCGGGACCGAGAGGCGTTGATCTCTTTCGAGTGTGCATCGTTACTTCTAGATCGCGTTGGTTTTGATTTAGTAATTAAGTTTTGTTCTTTCTTCGTCAGATAAAGATATCATATTACGAACTAGTTTTCATACCCCAAAAAATTTAGACTCAAAATAGTTGCCCCTTTGTACTTTGGGTTCTTTTGTACGATTGAACAGGTTTCAGTTTGTTCATTCGACGCTTCGATCCTAAGTATCGGTTTCCACGGTGTGGGTCTTTTCGACCTTGTGAAGGATGGGGTGGGGTGGTCAAAGAGGTCCGAAATTCCCTCCGGACCTCTTTTCGGGTTTAATATTCGGTGGGACTACAGACTGGTTCCCGTCGAGGACCCAAGCACCGTGAACCCTTGTTTGTGGGACGAGATAAGATCCTACTTCGATTCTCTAACATGGGGGTATTGATAAAGTACATACTTTATATATTCATTAAATTCTCTCCCATGAAGTTTACCAAAACACGAACAAAACCGAGGATTTTTAAGTTATGATGGAGATAATTGAGGAGTAAGAGACTCATTTGTGAAGGTGGTTTACGAATTCCTTGCCTTAATTTATCACGATTAGGGAGTCGTACTCGGGTCCTTTAGGATCGTTTTCACCTTCGGTCACCAATCTGTGGTTTCGAAGTCGTCACCCGAGACGGGAATAAGTGGCTCATAGAGACCCGTTCTAAATTAAGGGATTTAGTAGTCAAGGGTAGTCACTTTACCTTGTTTATTGTAGTGAACCGAGTTTCCCATTAACTTTTCGTAGACATTTCAGGGACAGACGACACACATACACACACACATTCCCACATCCACCTCCTACCCCCACCCCCTGTCCCCCTTTTACAGTCGAAAAAACAACTTAACACATTAATGAACCGTCTTGAACTTTACGAAACCGTTGTGATGGATATCGGTTGGGACTTAGATCGGAAACCGGGGAACGGAAGGGACCCGTAAAGTTCTCCCACGGACCATAAAGCCCCAGGAGGGGGACTCCGTGTTTTAACTCACCATTGGAAAAGATCCTAAATACATAATTACTGTGGGAGGAAGGGCTCTCTTAAATAATGGTCTAATTGAGACTAGTATCAGTGAGCGTGCAGTACCGGTGGAATATTATGGACTCACTTTTTTGTCAAAATGATCGGGGGAGCTAGTGGTACCTATTATGCGAAGTCGCCCGTGACTTTTGTTTAGTGTCAAGGAACTCTACACCTTAACTCTTCGACGACGACTCATTCGGACGGATTCTCTCCGGTCCCAATCCCCTCGAGGGACCCCCACGACGTCTCTCTTGCGCATTGTCCGGGTAGACTCTAGTTTCACTACTCCTCTGGGGTCAGGTGGGGGTGAGTGTTGTACTTTGGTGAACGAGTGCACATATTGTGTAGTATGAGTCCACACGTGTATGTGTGTAGTTGTGTAGATTGGGAAAATTAATTTAAAAAAAAAAAAAAAACGACGTGAAACTCCGTGTACCCTTGAATCAAGGGGCTGTTCCTTAGTTTGGGTACAGGGAACGTAACCTTCGTACCTCAGAATTGGTGACCTGATGGTCTCTTCAGAATAGATGTGTAGATTGGGAAACCGATCTCGACCACTAAGCAGAGGTCCTAGATGAGGGAAGAAGGCTTAATTGTCTTGTAGGTTCAAATCTCTCCACCGGTAAGTCTTATTTACGAAATAAAGGGTCGACGACTAAGACCGGTTGACTTATGTTCGTCTTCACGCTACACCGTCAAGAGTGCGGGACACGGAAACGAGGAGGGAAAGGACAGAGGAGGAGGTAGGACTACGGACTTAATGCCCACGCCATCAGACACGAGGACCCGAAGAATCCACCGTGATCACCATTTCTCGGACGGACGGTTACGACCTCTACACTCTCTACTCCCAAGCTGGGGACCCAGTCTTTCCAGAGGACCTCCTCCCGTAGCGTGGGGTACGTCATAAGAACGGACCTCTTGGGATACCTGTCTCCTCGGACCGTCCGATGTCAGGTGACCCAACGTTTTTCAGTCTGTGTTGACTTAGCTGAATCGTGTGTACATGTAGGACGCAAGAGCACGGAGAGCTTAGTATTCCTACTGCCGGAGTGACACACTTGCCACTACATCCGTCGACCTCCACCGGTCCAGGGACTCGTGAAGGACCTCGACTCTACTACGTGACCGCACCTGGTGGATAGGGACCTGAGCACGACTCACACACTCTCTGCAGCGGAGACAAAACCACTTTGGTGTCAATAAAACCTAGAGACGATTTGCACCGGTTTGAATACGATTACTTAAATAAGTGGACCTGTGTCTGTAGTCTGAACTAGTCTGTAACTCAGAAAAAACCAAGTGAAGTCGCAGTGATGGTCCCACCCCGGACCGGCACCGGACTCTAAAAGTCAAGCACCCCTTACCGACCATTCTCGTCCTGTCGTTACTGTTGAAGTGACTCGTGTCACGACCTGTGTATCATCAAAACGACAACAACAAGTCGGTGACTCAGCACGGGCTGAGAAACTCGGGGGTACCTGACGACGTCCGGTCCGAAGGGTAGGGAGTGATAGAGGGTTTCAAACGAGCTTAAGTGCAGGCGACTTAGTCACAACGGTAGGTTGGTGGAGTAGGAGACAGAGGAGGAAGAGGAAAACGGAAGTTAGAACGGGTCGTAGTCAGAAAAGGTTACTCAGCTAAGAAAAGCAGTACACCGGTTTAATAACCTCGAAGTCGAAGTTGTAGTCAGAAAAGTTATTTATCAGTTCCAACTAAAGGAAATCCTAACTGACCAACCTAGAGGAACGACAGGTTCTTTGAGATTTCTCAGAAGAGGTCCTGGTGTCAAGTTTCCGTAGTCAAGAAGTCACAAGTCAGAGGAAATACCAGGTCGAGAGTTAGGCATGTACTGATAACCTTCGTATTGTCAATGAGTTGTAGATAAACTATTAACTGTAGATCGTACATACCTACCGAGTGACACCCGGTCTCCGTCTCTACTTTCTCTGTACGTCGGTGTCCTTTCACCCCAATCCTCACCCCTACCAACCCCGACTTGACCACCAAAAGGGTCCTTCGGGTCCATCATGTGGTGTCATAAGTCGTAACAGTTGATGAATGGATACAATAAACAATTTTTATTTTCATTTCTTGTTTTGACAACACGAGAAGTTGTTGTCCAAAGTCTTAAATGGATTAATTGATAGTTATGTTACGTTCCTTCTTACAAATTTCTTTATTTTACGGAACTTATTGAGTTCCCTCCCTGAGTACTCATTTTAAAACTCGAGATCTCAAGTCGTCTTGATACAAAGTCAACCTCGTATCCCGGAATCCTTTCAAACGACCAGAGAACCTCTAAGGCAAACGAATCGACATTTTACCCCTACTTTGTTTAGTATTAAGGATGGACACCGACAATACACTACCTCTTACGAACGAGACACGGACTGTGTACCAGTAAGGGTTATGTACAATCGGCAACAGTGACAATTAAGGTCACTCCCTTACCTCCTTCGTAGAACCTCCTCCACCGTAAATTATTCCCGGAACTCCTACACCCCCGAAGGGACCACCGAGTCTGCCATTTCTTAGACGGACGTTACGTCCTCTGGACACAAGTTAGGGACCTAGCCCTTCTAGGGGATCTCTTCCCTTACCGTTGGGTGAGGTCATAAGAACGGACCTCTTAAGGTACCTATCTCCTCGGACCGTCCGAGGTACCCAGTGTTTCTCAGTCTGTCTGACTCACTCATTGTGTGAGACTCTTACCTGCTCACCCTAACCCAGACACTTCCACCTCCTGTCCCCTTCGGGGTCCTCTCCCGAGTCTTTTGCACCGAGGGCCGACCGTACCCTCTACACTACCCTCCCCACCTCGACACTCACGGTCTGTCCCTCCGGTCCGAAGAAAGACACCTTCACTCCGCGAGACTAGTGAAGGTCCGAATCCGAACGTCGGGTCCACTGTTCTTCCTCTGTCGACCTTTAACCCTTTCCGTACTCCTCTCCAAACTACTTGTTCGCAAGTACGACTAAGCGATCATGACCACCCTGGAGTCTACCCGGACAGGACGACTGTCGACCTTGAACCGCCCCCCACCCAGAGTCACGTCCTTTTTTTTCCCCTCCTCCACGACGTCTGTGTCTGGGTCCTCACGACCGACCTCGGTGACTGATCTCACTCATCTCTCGCCTCCACCCTCCTCAGTACTCCCCTTTTCCGTCCACAGTCGGTGGACGGACCCGACGTTTCGGAAAAGGGAGATCTTCAAAATTTACAAATTCCTCGACAGTAAAAGAGTCTTCTTGACGACTTTACAACTCGGACCTCTCCTTCCCTCGTGATGACCCTCTCTCATCCCCCACCGACCCGACACACACGTCGAGTCCTCACCCCTCCGAACGAGAGGTGGGACTCCAGAGGGGAGGTGAGGCGACCGAGGGGGTGGTGGGCGAGACAAGAGACGTAGGAGGTCTGCGGGACGGTCGATTGCACGCGACACGGCGTCTGACGGAAAGGAGAGGAACTTAATTCTGGACTGGTGCGGGGTAGTCCAGATGGTCGTAGGGGACGGTTCCCCGGTGACCTCTTCTTTTCTCTCTTTGGTCACTTACTCGAGGTGGGGGATGGGGGTCCCCTCGTGATCTTTTACTTTACATTTGTGTCTTTTGTCCGAGTTCCGATTACCTTCTCCTAGGACATTGGAACGGTAGTTAGGGTGGTACTGGGGACGAGACTGAAGTGGACCCAGGACCCGTGACCAGGGGGGAGATGAGTAGGTCCCAACTGACGTCCAGAACAAGGGGGTGAACCGTCAAGGGACGTCGTGGGGGAAGAGGTGTCTGTTCGAACGGAGAACCAAGGAGTTCTTCGACCACCGGAGGTCTGCATTCGAGGGAGTGGAAGGGAGGACAGGACCCCCTACGTCGTCTGGTTCACCCCCGGAGGTACAGTTCCATCCTCCACAAAGAGATCTGTGTGTGTGTGTGTGTGTGTGTGTGTGTGTGTGTGTGTGTGTGATCTTCAAATCGACCCGGGTCCCGTCCGGATGGGGCCCAAGATCGTCACCTCCCTCACCACCCCCTTATCCCTTTCGAGGTCCAGTGTCCGTAAACGACCATTTCCGGTGATCGAAACTCGATACGTTTGAGGAGACGGAAGAGTGGCATCTTCCATTGTCTCCATTCGTTCCCCGGTTCACGTCGAAAGAGAGAAGGAAGAAGAGGTCGGTTGTCTCAGGGAATCTGACGTTCCTCTAGTTTGGTCAGTTAGGCTTTCCTTTAGTTGGGACTTATAAGTGACCTTCCTGACTACGACTTCGCCTTCGAGGTCATGAAACCGGTGGACTACACTTCTCGACTGAGTAACCTTTTGTGGAACTACGATCCTTTCTATTCCTGTCTCCTACTCTACCAACCTCCCGTAGTGACTGAGTTACCTGAACCCAAACCCGTTCGAGACCCTCTACCACTTCCTGTCCCTTCGGACCACACGACGTCAGGTACCCCAGTGGTTCTCAGTCTAGGTTGACTCGTTGACTTGTTGTTGAGGTTACTAGAAACCAAACAATCGCGTTTAATTTAAGTCCATTACACCATAAACTGTCTCCTACTATACCAACCTACCGTAGGGACTGAGTTACCTGTGCTCAAACCCATTTGAGACCCTCAACCACTACCTATCCCTCCGGACCGCACGACGCCAAGTACCCCAGCGTTTGTCAGTCTGTGCTGACTCACTGACTTGACTTGACTTAACTTACACCATAAATGATAAGTAAAATTCCTCTTTCGAAACCCATAAGATACGGAAGAGAGAGGGACATCTTTAGATAGGACAACCAAGGGAATGTAATAAGGGAGAGTCGGAAGGAAGTAAGGAACGAGGGATTGAGATTCATCCTTCCCTGAACCCCTACTTCTTTTCCTGTTTACTACTTCCTCTCTCTCTGCAAACCCACGAGACTCAAGAAGTCTTAGGTCACCTTGTCTATCTTCGAATTTGTTGAGTAAAATTATGTTGGACCACTTTCAATATTCCCTTCCTTGGACCTCGATCCCCTCGTGTCCCTTTTCCCGACTGACACCCGTCGACTCTATCGAAACGTGACTCTGGACTTCCTGGCCTCAAGGGGTCCCCCTCCCTTCGTTCGTCCCGTAAGGTCCGGTTCCCCTGTCACACCTCAACCCTATATGGTGCCACCCAGACTCTCTTAAGTTATCCCATCTTCTCATCACACACACTCCGACCTCTCGATCTTACAGGACCCGAACTAAGATACCCACCGGCCCTGGAAGACCCCCTAGACGGGATACGTCCTGTGTGTGTGTGTGTGTGTGTGTGTGTGTGTGTGCTTAGGACGTCCACTACAAACGTACTTGTTGTCACCCGTTCTCTTCGTCTTATGAGAAAAGAGAAGGGAAAGGAGGAGGTCCAGGACTAACCCAGTCAATTGTAGAGAGGTCCATTAAATTTCATACGAGACTCCTCAGGCCAAACGGAGACTACTTCTGAGTCTTTGAGTTCCCAGCGGTACCGACTGGAGTGTACGTGCCTAATCAATTCTCTCTGGTCCCAGGGAGATGGGTGAACCCCCTCCCCCGTACACCTAATTCCAGTCACGAACACCAAAAAGAACTGGAAGAAAGACCAAGGACAGGAACAACCAAGATCCGAGCGGGACAGGAATCGGAATTCCCATTCTATGAGAGTGTATATGACGAGTGAACTCATCAAAAGTTGAAAGACTTATATACCAAAAAAAAAAAGTAGGTCCTCTGTATATCTATGTGGACATTCTTTTTGTTCACAGTCCTTTATTTTAAGTAGAAGTGATACTCACTACGTGTGACATCTCAGAGGTAAGACCAATATTTACAACCAACGTTATATGTCAACTTTTGTGACTCGATCGTACTCACTAAAAGAGGACAAACGTTCTTCCTCGGACCAACTCTTTAGTCCAATTGTATGAATCAACCATCGGTCTTACGCTCACGTTCCCAATATCAAAAAGACAAGTAGTCTTTGATGGGAATCTAAACTAGAGTAGTCCCTGTTGTTTATCCAAAGTTAAGGACACAGTTGAGACTAGTCAAAAATCACCAAGGAACCTCACGACTCACCTCTCCTTAGACTGTGAGGGAGGTCATACTCTCCCTGTTCCACGGTTCTAGTTAATAACTACAGACGAACCCAGGTCCTCACCACTTGTACAGTGAACAAGTTGTAGAGGGGGTTTCGGAACCGTGTCTCATCCAGGAGGGACTTACAAACACCTTACTTACTTACTTTATAAAGGGTAGAGACCAAAAGTAATAGATTACTCCAATTGGGTGGAGATCTACCAATCCGACGAGGGTAAAATTTCAGGTAGATCTTAAGTCAAAACGGGTCGTCCTTAAGGATTCTTCGAAAGAATTACTTCTGTCTTTCACGACGTCTTAGGACTAGAGGAAAAGTGCCGAAGAACGTGGCGCGTTCACAGGAGATTGTGTTGTACCCGGGGATAAGGGTAAGTCGAAGGACTAAAGACAAGGTAAAATTGATGACAGGGTCTATGAGGGACAGAACTAGGGTAAGTAGTCGGACCGAGGAGGATGACACGAGACCCGGAGGACGGGAAGAGTCTCCAGAAACGAGACGGGTCGGACAGAAGGGACACCGAGGAAGTGAAGAAGGAACCGTGTGGGTCAGACCTCATGGGGTCTCATGTTTGAGTCACACACGTGTCTACCCTTATTTTAGAAGACACCCTACCTACTCTATAGTCGTAGCTGTGACTAGTAAGGTCTCTCGACTACCTACTTACCTCGTCCTTTCTGCCATTTTACGGCAAACGACTCTTCGTTCCGTGTAGACGACAGTGTGTACTTCACGTTTCTTAAGACACCCGGGTCCGCCGTCCATACAACAAAAATTCGGCTTTGTAGGACAGAAAGATGAAGAGACTCTGTTGACACACCTGTTTCTTCTTAAGGTTCCGAGAGTGACCGTCCGGTCCTCCCTCGACAGCGGTGACCTGAGGATGACGACCACCCTTATCCCGGATGACTGACTGACTGACGTCCTCTTTAACCGAGTCAAAAGGAAAGTTAATGTACGTACGCAAACTTCCTATGTGTGTGGCACTCCTAAAGGGTAGGGACCTCGGGATTAGAGAGAGACTGAGTGTGACTGGTGGTGGTGGTGCAGGGGGATTCACCGTAGATCCAATCTCACCCCTGTTTCTGAGTCCAAGAGGGTTCACCAGTGGAGGTGTGGGACGTGTCCGGTGAGTCTGCGCTCTCCGTAGGCGGACGCCGACTGCCCGTCCTTAAGTAACGTTAGAGGAACCGAGACAGGAACCGCGAACCTCGGTAAAGGACCTTACCTCCCCCTCCTTTTATAAAGGGGGTTTATGGTTCTTCTCAATAAAACCCGTATTCTACATGTTTTATACTCTCCCTACGAGGAAACCGGTTGTACCTTTACAAGGGGAGTCGGGTTACAGGTTGACGAACTTTTCCTTTCTTGGCTCAGTGTGGGTGACGAAAAGAGTACGGAAGAGCGAGACGGATGTACTCTTTTTTCTAGTCGTTCTGGAAGGACGAGTCCTCCCGTAACCTCACCTTGGTTGGTACCGAGACGTGTGGCAGGACCACCCTTCTCTGACCCATGGGAGACAGGGTGGACCAGGATCGACGGGTGACGTGACGACGGAATCCGAGATGTCTCGTTTGTGGTCTTCGACCTGTCTCCTGTCGCACCCCTTAGAAACTCGAGAACGTAGACCCCACCACGGAAGGTCAGGGACGGGAGACGGAGCGGAGGGGACGTCTGATGGAAGGGTAGGGGAGGTTCCGACGATAAGAGTTTACTGTTGGTCCGGTGGTAGCTCACAGTGAACCTAACTTGACATAAATTCTTAAGTGAAAAGGTTTCACGGTGTAGAAATTCGATATCTTTGACCTCACACTTCCGTTTGGGTGGGGGGTACTTTGACTTTGGTTCGGTCCTCTCTTCCGTCCGGACCATCCACAGTGGCCCCCCGGGTGGACGGTTATCACACGTAAATAGTCAAAACCGATGTCTTTACCAATGTCACCGTTTTCAAATTGTCCGGAAAGGGTACTAGCGGACAAACCAGCGGGGTTTCCTTGGGATAAAATAGGTATCACATCTTCCGTCAAGAGTACTGAAACTCCTGTCTACGTCACTCTAGAAAGTATTAAAGAAACCCTCTAAACCCAAGAGGGTCAAAAAGACGAGTGAGGATGAAGGAGTAGAAGTAGGATACCGGACCCAAAATATGTTAGGAAACGTAAAGGTTCAGTCTTTGGGACGACCTTTTACAACGGACTTAAGAGTGGACGTCTGGTTCTGAAGAACATGTGGAAGTCTTGAGTGTGA
This sequence comes from Capra ibex, assembly GCA_006410555.1. Lineage (NCBI taxonomy): Eukaryota > Metazoa > Chordata > Mammalia > Artiodactyla > Bovidae > Capra > Capra ibex. The sequence continues at coordinate 21,090,103 of SJYO01052474.1, forward strand.
GGAGTCTTTGAGTTGCGTGCAGGGGACGTGTTCCCCCGCCCCATAGGACTAGAAACCCCCACACGAGTTCCGGTAAAGGTTTCGTACAGTTTCCGTCCCGACCTCCGAGACCGTCAGGGGACCCCGGGTCCGACCGAGGACCTCGCGACTAAGGACGGGGCTCCCGTCCGTGTCGGGTTGGGGTTTCGATCGCAAGGGGCCGAGGGTCGGCGGAAGGGTGGCTAATCTTGAGACCACGTTTCAATGGGATTAGGTCTTGGTTCGACAGGCGGGACGGGAAGCGGGCGGAGTCAAAGGGGTCCCAGGGCCCACCTGCCCCGACCCACCGGACGGTTCTTTCTGGTCGCCTCTTCCTCGTTCCTCTCGCGGCCCGTGAATGGAGCGGCGACGACCGCGGCGCTAAGGAGCTAGGGAGGCCCCGAGGTACGGATGGGCGGGGAGAATATCGGCGGCTTCGCGTTGAACGCGTTGACGGGCCGTCCGGCCCCGCGTGGGCGTCGCGGTCGAGGGCGGGACGCCCCGCCGCCCCGTCGCAGCCCGGCCCGCCGGCACCCAGCCCCGGAGGTCCCTCCCTGAGCCTACGCGGTCCTCGGGGTGTGGGTGGGAGGTCATAGCGGACTTTTCGACCCCCGCCGACCCGTCCACACTCTTTAGGAGCTCCACCGGGGTCCTAGACTGGGAGCCCGGAGCCCCTTGCCGGCGGACCCTGTCCCACCGCCACTCCCCAAGGAGACTCGGCCGACCCCCGCCACCGCGGGGCTGGAACTCCGGCCTCGTCGGTCGAGGAGACCCGCCGCCCTGGGCTGCCGAGACCCGGGGCCCCCTTTGGGCCCCAACCGTTCTCGCTGGCCGGCCCGCGGAGTGTGGACGGAACTACTACCACACCTCCCCTACTCCTTTCAGTCCGAGTTTGGCCAGAACAACGTAGCCTCTGAAGGATTGCCCTTGCACGAGGCCGTTTTAGACACACGAGGCGGCTCAGGGTGTCCCCAGGCAAAACAAGTGTAGACATAGGGTGTAACAATCGGGCCACGGAATGTGCTTCTTAAAGTAAAAATTCTATATAAAATTTTACTTTTAGCGTTTAAATCCAAATTGCATGATAAAACGTATAAACGTAGTAATTAAAAAAACCGCTTTTATAAGATTTCGTTTAATGTTTGTAGTACCGCAAAGTAGGAATTTATGAAGTCACAAATAGAGACTTTTTATTCCTTCGTAAAGATAGAGATAGTGTTCTGGTAATGGTGTGTTCTCATTAAGAAATTGTAGTTCTCGATCAGACATAAACTTAAAATGGGTTACAGAAAAATTTCTATAAAATATTAACGAAACAAACAAACTCGGACCAACAAAACGAAAATTATTAATAGATAACTTCTTTCCTTCCTATAACATGATATACAAACACTTCAGTCTTTAACAATCGTAGCTGGTACTAAATATTAATGTGCCGGTGATTTTCCACCCTGTTGTTGATTTACAAGTCGTATCCTTTAATCGTTCACTAACTTTTAGTGTATCGTCGTTATATGTGTGTAATTTTTAATACAATATTTTATTATAAATTACTACATCCTTTTATTGAAATAAAACACTCGACCTTTCTGTGAAGGTCGAAGCTATGGACCAGTCCCTTGACTTGACCCAGGGAGTACGACGTCGATTCTCAAGAGTACGACGTTGATTTGTAGGACGTACGACTTTGATTCTGGGTCTTGACAGTTTCTTTATTTCTTTATAAAGAAAATTTCTTCATAGACGTTACTTTAATGTAAAACTTCTTTTAGAAAATAGGGGAGGGGTGGGGGGGCCTTTACAAACACAACTAAAAGTATATCTCCGTCATCGTAGGTGATGCTGCTGCAAAAAGAACAGGTGTTATAGAAACATTGAACCAAGATTCGTCTCTGAACCGAGTGTCCGTCCCCGGGACCGTCGGAGTCCAATGAACAGAATGGTAGTGGAAAAATTCCCAGTCTCTAGTCTAACCTTGGTCTCAATAACGGACTTGTGGTTCATCGTGAACTCTGGTGTCACACTCCCACACCTGACGGACAGACGGATAGATGGGTAGTGGATGGATAAAAAATGTAAAACACAACTAATTATTAATAAAATTTATTTCATAATATATAATGATAAATATATAAATATAATATATTAATACAAATATAATATAACATTAATATACAATAATATATTATCACATAAAAATGAAAATTACAAAAATAACTTCATATTAACGAAATGTCACAACATAATCTTATTACAAAAAAAAAAAAATTAAGTTTTCCTTGTTTCTATATTTCATCAACAAGAGTCAAATACCACACAGGAAAGTACCTATAAGAAAAAGACAGGAAGTATATAGATAAAGGAATTTTTTTTTGTCACACGTCCTGAAGGAACCACCATGTCACCTACTCTTAGGCGGACGGTCACGTCCCTTCGTCCAAACCAGGGACCAACTCCTTCTAAGGTACACGACCCTCGTTGTTTCAGGTACACTGAGGGCTCGGGTTCGAGATCTCGGACACACAACGTTGACGACTCAGGGACCCGTGGACCTCGGATACGAGGTGTTGTTCTCTTCGATGGTGTCACTCTTCGAACGTGCAATGTTACTTCTGGGTCGTATCGTTTTTTATTTATTTATTTTAAATTTTTATATAAATTCTCGTAAATTTATTAGAGTATAATAAGTGTGATTACAAGAACGGGGAACGGAGACGAAAAAAAAACCTTTTTAAATTTAGAGGTGTTATGTGAATATTCCTTTTTGTCGTAATGTTTACAGGTACATGGTAACGGGTTAAAGTTGGTAATAAATAGAGTGAAGAAAGTGGATTCTATAGATCTTATGTTAAAGAATGGTTATGTGTCCCAACACGGTTAGTAAAATCTCAGTCGCATACAAAGTAAATATGTCTACGTGGTATTAGTTAGATTGGTATAACAATCTATGTATTACAACAATTAATTATCTGAGTTTTCATGAATAAACTCGTGTCACACTCATATAAACACCCTATAAAGAACTATTTATCTTAACAACTTAAGTTCCACGTAAGTTTTATCTTTATGTAACAGTTCGATGTAAGGAGTCTCTAACATGGCTAAATGTATACGTCAACCGTCGTTCATTGTGACTGAGTTCGTAATTCCCGTAAAGTAACAGAGTATTGACCTCCTCCTGCCAACGTCAGCGAACCTCTGTAGCAGTTCTTAGGACAAAGAAGACTAAGAGACAAGAAGGTAACACGGGGACACGAGTAACGAAGTACCAACCTTCTACCTTCGATGAGGAGGTTCGTGGTCCCGGAGTGTTTCCCGTCCCGTCTCCGTTTTCTAAAAGAGAGAAAAAAAAAAAAATGGTTCGGTACACCGTATACCCCAGAATCAAGGACATGGTCCATAGTTTAGACACAGGGGGACGTCACCTTCGAGTCAGAATTGGTGACCTGGTCGTCCCTTCAGGGGACTAAAAGAGGAGAACTCTAACATAAAGTTCAACCCTTTCGCTTCAGTGACGACGACGACGACGACGATTCAACGAAGTCAGTACAGGCTGAGACACACTGGGGTATCTGTCGTCGGGTGGTCCGAGGAGGTAGGTACCCTAAAAGGTCCGTTCTTGTGACCTCACCCCACGGTAACGGAAGAGGCTCTCTTCAGTGTCAAAGGGAATAAAGAGTAACTGACCTTGACCCTTTATCGGAATTTGGGTAGTACCCGGTTTACCTTCCACTAACGGTACTGACTATTCTGTTTAGCATCCAGACGGGGACCCAGACCCCCTCTAGTTCCGTCTACTTTCCTTCGAAACAAGAAAGGACTTTCTTAACCCCAAGACACTCGAGTCTTCTTTTTCTCCTCTTTATGTCACTTATGAACACTTATGTCACTTGTGACGAACGATATGAAGGGTCCACCGAGTCACCATTTCTTAGACGGACGGTTCGTTCTCTGGGTCTAAGTTAGGGGTGTCAACACTTCTGGGGGACCTCTTCCTTTACCGTTGGGTACAGTCATAAGAACGGACCCTTTCGGATACCTGTCTCCCCGGGTCACTCGATCAGATACCCAAGTGTTTCTCAACCTGTACTGAATCACTAATTTGTCGTATGAGTTGATACCACAAAATAGTTTGAAGACTATGTAAACTGAAGTAATAATTCATCATTTTGCATATTTAGGAAAAACAAACTTGGAACTTTTGGGAGTGTCACTTTTTTCCACTAAGATTGGGAAACTTAGACTTATAACGAAAAAGAAAAAGTTTCGTGAAAGTACCAGAGAACTAACTGTTATTGGGTGTCTTTCTCTATTTTACCCAGAATAAAGGGACAATACCTACTCTCGGACCTTAAGTCGTACCAGTTCCCTGCCCGGGTTGTTCACCGTAGTAATCTCTGGCGTCAAGGGTCGACGGTACCGGGAACACCAAAACGTGACTCTAGTCAGTGCTCGACGTCCGAGTGCACCCACGCGGTCCCAGACTTCCACAGGAGTGTCTCGAGACCCGAAACGTCTCAGTGATGACCACGGGACAACTTCCTCCTTTTCCCGTCTCTTTCCAATCTAGAGACAAGACTAGAATCCGTTAGGGTCCGTGGAAGAGAACACACTTTAAACGGAAAGTTGGGTGTTACTCCTCCTGGATCTGTTCGAATATCTAACCTGATTTTTCGTTGTCCTATGAAACCAGTTTATTACCCGATAAAAAGAGATTCAATACCTACTCTCGGACCTTAAGTCGCACCAGTTCCCTGCCCGGGTTGTTCACCGTAGTAATCTCTGGTGTCAACGGTCGACGGTACCGGGAACACCAAAACGCGACTCTAGTCAGTGCTCGACGTCCGAGTGCGACCTTTTCCTTTACCGTTGGGTGAGGTCATAAGAACGGACCTCTTAGGGTATCTGTCTCCTCGAACCACCCGATCTCAGGTGCCCAGTGTCTCAGCCTGTGCTGACTCGCTGAAGTGAAGTGAAAGAGATTCAATTTATAAACACACTTCCACCCTTGCCTACCCACCCACCTGACCTGACCAAGAGGACCATACATACACCGAAGAGTCCTCACTCGAGGGATTCCCTTTTCTAATAGAATAAGGGGAGTGACAACGGACGGGCACCGTGTCGAGGACTACGTATCACTCCCGAGGTATTTACGGATAGTCCACGTACTTACCAGTCTCAATGAAGACGATTACTGACTACAGGAGGGACGATGGTAGACAGTCTCGTGGTACAAAGAAAGATGTACGACGACGACGACGACGATTCAACGAAGTCAACACAGGCTGAGACACGCTGGGGTATCTGCCGTCGGGTGGTCCGAGGGGGCAGGGACCCTAAGAGGTCCGTTCTTATGACCTCACCCAACGGTAAAGGAAGAGGTTACGTACTTTCACTTCAGCGAGTCAGTACATGTTGGGAGTCGCTGAGGTGCTTGACGTCGGAAGGTCCGAAGAGGTAGGTACCCTAAAAGGTCCGTTCTCATGACCTCACCCCACGGTAACGGAAGAGGCATCGTACTTAGTTTTTGATGTTAGTCAATTAATGATTAAACAGTTACTAAAATAGAAACAGTACTCTTTCATTCAAGGTACTCTCAGTTCTGACCCAGATGGGTCAAGATCGAGTCCCAGACTTTGTATCATTTCTGAGATCTTTGCCAATTTACTTCGAAACTCGTTTACGAAAATCGTCACAGACCGTGTATCACCCGGGAGTTATTTGTAAGGACCTTATTTGGGACTGATGTATGGTGTCTCTGAAGTACTAGTGTGTAGAGACTGTCGACTCGACTTCTGAGGTCAAACTTTTTCGTCTCGTCCCGGTTCCTCGGTCCGACGGGTCGTCACGGACCCTACCTGTCTGTCGGGTCGGCTCCAGGTGACCGAAGGTGTCCTAGTGTCGACCTCCTCTCGGAGTCCCGCGCTCTGTCGTTTAAGAAATATTTCTTTTCCTTTCTCCCCGACCTAAAAAATTTTAATTAAAACTAACCTCAGATCAACGAAATGTTACAACAAAATCAAAGACGACATGTCGTTCCATTTAGTCGATATACATATGTATTTAGGGGAGAAAAAACCTAAAGAAAGGGTAAATCCAGTGGTGTCTCGTGACTCATCTCAAGGGACCCGACATACGTCAGTCAAGAGCAATCAATAGATAGAATATGTATCGTAACTATCACATATATACAGGTAGGGTTAGAGGGTTAAGTAGAGTGAGGGTGTGGAAGGGGGAACCATAAGTGTGAAAACAAGAGATGGAGACACAGAGATCCCCTCGACCTAAAACTTCCTGGAACGTCTCTTATTCTTGGTAATTTCCGTGGTCTCCCCTAAGTGTACCAGTTCAGTGGTAAACCCCTCTAAGTTGACGTTTCGTTATATTCTTTCTAACGTCCCTTTTTGATTTTCTCTAGTCAATATTTTCTAAAGAAAATATGGGTAAATAAGTAAGTAAGTTGGTCCATTCGCTTGTAACTCTCATATAACACACGACTCCTGATACGATCTAGGACCTCTACGTTCTTACTCATTCTAAACCCAAAGGGACCACCGCGTCACCAGTTCTTATACGAACGGTCACGGCCCCTGTATCCAAGTCAGGGACTAGGTCCTTCTAAGGTGTACGACGTTTCGTCGATTCGGTCTTGTGGTGTCGATAACTCGGACAAGAGATCTTAGGTCGTGCGCGTCGATGACTTCGGAGGCGAGGTGCTGTTTTCTTCGGTGGCTGATCTCTCATCGGGAATGAGCGGTGTTGATCTCTTTTCGGGTCCGTCGTTACCTCTGGGCCGTGTCGGTTTCGTTTATTATTTTATTTTCTACAAAAATTTTTACTCATACTCAAGCAGGGACTGGAGTCGGTGTCAGGTCCTCGTACTCACTCCTCTGTCTTCGTCCTTTCTGGGTTCTCTGTAAAACTTATTTTCTTGTTGTCGGAACAATTGACTTGAAAAAGGACCCTTCTTTGATTCGTAGACAGTTTCAAGGTATTCGAAAGGATGGATCTCGAGTCACTACCACTGCGACCGTCTCCGTCTTTGACTCCCCCACAGACGTACACCTCCCGTCGCTATTCTCACCAAGATTCCATACAACGATCACGCCAACAAATCTTGGAGACCAACGTCTACAGGTCGTCAATTAACTCCGACTTAAGGTCCACCTCAGTACCAAGATCCGTAGTAGAAGTTTCTGTCCTTTCTACTGAAGAGTACTTTGGTCCCAAACCCCCTGGTCATCGGAGTCCGGACACTTTGTCATACAGTAAACGTTCCAAAACTCATCTAATCACACGTCACCTCCCACACCTTCTTCTCCCTTCACTACCCTTAAACAACTAAACTTCCTGTCTTCCCCGAAACTCCCTCGGTGTACACCATGTCCCGTGGAACTCTATCGACCCCTTTCTCAGGACGCTTCTTGTCTTATTCCCGTCACTGAAAACGAGGGAAATTATTAAATTAACGGGTTCATTAATACAAGTAAAGTCTTTTAATCTTTTACGTTTCGTTTCGATACTGTTTTTCAGTAGAGATTAAGTGGTACCCCTCTATTGAACAATTATACCAACACGACTAAACGGGTCTGAACCATTGCCGAAGAATGCAGGGCCCGACCTTAGGTCGGACCTTAGAGACTTCTTTCCCTACTGTCGGTTCTCTGACCGAAGTCCTCCGAGTCGGAGACCCGACGTACGAGAAAGAGACAGGGTTAGAGCGAAGGGGTGACCTCACCTTCCTGCGCCCGGCACTAGGACACATCTCAACCTGGGAGGGGTCCATGGGCCCCGACTTGTCCGTAAACCCTTCTACGACACCTCTTCGTCTTTCTTCGGAAGTTGGGATGTCTTTTGTCTAGATTACGTAAGACTCCGAAGGGTTCAGCGGTCGGGTTAAAACAGGGATTTCCACAAAATAGTCTGTTGAACGTGTCAGTGGACATCTATACCACCGTCGTCGACCTGCGATCGAGGTATCCGACGGGGACGAAGAGGACGTCAATCTTATCATTGTCGTATAGGTCGTGGAAGAGTCACTGGGACCTCCTTAAGTCAGAAGGTCCTTTTTAGACCCTCGTTGAGTTTTAGTGGTACCTTTGTACTGACACTGTAGTCAGTAGACGGTCTCTCCGATATTCCACACCATAGAGACTCCCAACCGAGACCCCAGTGTGGCAGACTCAAACTTAGGACCTGAACACTAGATCTTCGGACACTGTAATCCCTTCCCCAAAGGGACCACGGAGTCTACCATTTCTTATCTGGACGTTACGTCCTCCGGACACAAGCTAGGGACCCAACCCTTCTAAGGGACCTCTTCCCTTATCGTTGGGTGGGGTCATAAGGACGGACCTCTTAAGGTACCTGTTTCCTCGGACCGCCCGATGTCAGATATCCCAGCGTTCTCAGTCTGGGCTGAAATCCCTTACTCAAAGAGAGACGAAGATAAAGGAGTAACCATCACTCTGGGAATATTATGGAAGAGTGTGGAATAGCAGTCCCATAAGTCTAACAATGTTCATTTCGTGGAACATCGGCGAGATGTTTACAATCAACAATTAATCTCTTACCCTGTAAGTCCCATGTAACGTACCACCCCAATCGGACCTTCAGAAGGACTTCTTCCGAGAACCGAACATACCCGACTCGTCAGTCCCTCCCCTTCAAGTTTATACGGACGAGTCACCTCACCTTACGTTTCTGGTCTTCGAGATAGGTAGATAGGAAGAAAATACGTTGGTGGTCCGGACTCAGGACCAAACAGGGTAGTACCGGACATTACTCCGGTTCCTCACCCGTCTAAACAAACGGGTCCCGACCCCGGTCTGAAGGTTCTCGTAAAAAGGACGTTGTGCAACGTATTCGTCTCCAACGACACACCGTGGGACGTACCAACTCCGTACTGGACCCCGTGGACCTCCAGACCTCCTAGGAGAGCCCGGTCCGGTGGAGGGTTCGTCACACCAAGGGGTCGTGGGTCGGGGATCATGGGTCGAGGACGGACCCATATAGAGTCTACTCTCTGTGACGGGTAGCGGGACACAGACCCTTCTACAGTGAAATTCTTTGTCTCATAGAAACCCTGAAGGGACCACCCGTTTAACGTCCCCCATGTCCAAGTTGGGGACCAGTCGATGATTCTAAGAAGTACCCGTTACACCGGTTTATTTATTTATTTTTCTTTCTTTATCTCATAGAAAATAAGAATAATACATTCATGACTTGTAAGAACATCTGTTGGAGGTCTCTTCTACGAAATTTAAAGAATATTCAGTGATAGGACTTTAGTGATTGCAAAATACAAAAAGTACGTGTCGAGAAGAGAAAACACAGAGATATCTACGCATACACACACACGAGTCAACAAGTCAACACAGACTGAGAAAAACTGGGATACCTGACATCGGGTGGTCCGAGGAGACAGGTATCCTAAGGGTCCGTTCTTATGACCTCTCCCAACAACAAAGGGAGAGATTATCTACACACACACACACATATGAAAAAAGATAGTATTTATCTTAGTATTTCATTATGGTAAAACGTTACACTATAAAAGTTAACGGAAGTTGAAAGAAAAATATAATAATTTATACGTAGATGGTACATTAAATATTACGACCGTTACACGTTGACACGGTATTTAATAAATTTGTTAAAGGATACCAACTTTTAAGTCTAACAAAAGTGACAAAAAAAAAAAAAGAGTACTTGTTACAAGAGTACGGATTAGAACATTTATTTAGTTTATAAGTACGAATCAAGGAATCCTAGTAAATCTTTTCGACCTAGTTGTCCATACATATAAAATTCCGGAACCTACGGATGACGTTTCTGAGGGGTCGACTCTGGGGGTTATCACCGACAGGATGGACACCGGGTCTCTTCCCTTGGTGGACGTTCTCGACCCGTCTACAGTGGTTCGTAGAACCTTTAAGGGGGTTCCGACTTCCCACCACCGACCCCATTCCTGGTACCATCTTTCACCTGACGTCAACCCTGGAATTCGGTGGGGAACCTCTCGTCTATTGGACTACTCTTGTCCACCTTGGTACATACATTGAGACGCCTCCACTCGCTCCACGGAGTTTCTCCTTCTAGGGTCTTTCCTGTGGGAAGGTGTGTTTTCGGACGAACATCGAATGTTCCCTCGGGACCCCATCGGGTGTGACGACCTGACATCAGACAGACAGGACGGTTCTCGTCACTACACATATAAATAGAGACGTGGGGGTGTGGGTCGGGTCACTAGGTTTTTATAACTTATTCGACTGAACTGTCGGGCGTGGGGTTGAGTGTCGGGAACGTGGAGGAACAGGGGGTACAAATCTAGTTTCAAAGACCGTAGAACGACGGAATCTTCACCTGTAACCTCGTGGGAAAGGTATCCGGTGAACTCGTTACATGTGTACGGAAAGTCGACCGTTAAAGTGGAGACGACGACGACGACGACGATTCAGTGAAATCAGCACAGGCTGAGACACGCTGGGGTATCTGTCGTCGGGTGATCCGAGGGGGCAGGGACCCTAAGAGGTCCGTTCTTATGACCTCCCCCAACGGTAAGGAGGAGATCCTTGTGGGATTTCTTTAGGTTCTGGGGGTCCTTGACGGACAAGCGGAAGCAGAGACAAAGGACCCCTAAGAGAAGGACGGGGGAGGTGAGTGTGTAAGAGGTAAGTGTAGGACCCAAGGAGTCGTAGGAACGATAAAGGACGGGGTAATGGATTTGAGAAGAGGAGTTCCGTGTCAATTTTATGATGGAAGAGATCGTTCGGACGGGACTGGGGGTCGACCTGTAGAAAAGATGACACGTAATCTCAGTCAATGTACGTACTAAATAGACTTGGAGGGTTGGTGTTAGATAAACTCCCGACCGTCCGTCTTAGGTGTCGATAAAATAGAAGTAGGAAGAGATGTAGACCGTCTCACGCCATGGTTATCGTCCAAGTCTTTCAACCTACCTTCCCACGGGAAGCCCTTTCCTCCAAGAAATTTCGGAGCGTCACTGAGAGACGCCATGAGACTCTGGTGCAGAAGACGGACATCTATAGCCGTAGTCTCTACTCGACGTCTTAGTTTACGGGAAACATCGTCGTCGTGATAAAAGTTGGGGTTAAAAATCTTAGAGGTAGATTTTAAATCCACTCGGTTACCTCCGATTCTCGCCACTTCCCGTAACCGACTTCCGTATACGTTGCTAGCTCTTAGGTAGACTAGACTAAAGTTCAGACTCCGAGCGAAAGACTCGAGTTAGTGACGTATAAACATAATACTATGTTTACACTAATAAAGATTGTCTTTTCGTAAGTGAAGAAATGTTATTGTAGATCGCACGTCTTGAAATTTGTATACGTCTCTCAAGGGGAACCCTCAAGGTCCCTCTAAAATTACTTGATTTTAAACTAAGTCTTCACGGTCGCGGGACTTGTCCCAAAATACTCTATTCTTCGACGACTGTGAATGATTTCTGACCGTCCTACCCGTCCGGGACCTTAGGAGAAAAAGAGTAGGGATTTCGTTGTGAGAAATTAATTATTTTAAACTTAAAAATAACCATCGTACCAATTAATGACTATCATTTAAACGTGTTCCCTCGCAATAAATTGGGGAAATTGGGGACGACATGGTCCTCCCACCTCCTTCTGGGATGTGTACATCCGATGTCAGTTGGGAAATTACACCCATTGTTAAGGTACCAACCCTTACTCTTCCAACTCCGAGTCTCTTCAATTAATTGAACGAGTCTCAACGGGTCGTCTCGGGGTTACGATCAAGACCAATCAGAGTCTTCAGTCCCGAGAGAGGGGACAGACCCAAGCACCCACGTGTGGTCTCCAAGAACCACGGGTTCAGAGGTGACATCGGATTATTTTAGTCTTAACGAACCGAGTCACGGTCCATAGACATAAAAATTTCTCGAGGAATCCACGAATTTACTCGTCGGTCCCATCCCCTCCTCCCTGGCCCCGTCTCGACGGAGAGTCGACAGTGTCCCTCCCTTCTTGGACTGGGTGCAAAGTCTCGAGGAGAGGCAAGTGGAGTCTTAGTGGGTCCTAGGAGATTCTGTCTACGACGGGACCGAGGTGGTGTCTAGTTACTTCCGTCTCTACGACCCCGCCCTATGTGCGTAGTCGTATATGAGAAAAAAATTTAAAACGAATGGGTGAGAAGTCCGACACGCCCCAGAGACGGCTACGCGTCCGAAAAGGGGTCAACGCCGCTCGCCCCTGATGAGAGCCGACACCACACCACCGAGGAGAACAGACACTCGTGACGAGATCCCACACGCCCGAAGTCATCAACGTCGTGTACCGAGTCGTCAGAGCCGAGAGTCCGAGATCTCGTGTCCGAGTTATCACCGCCCCGTGTCGAATCAACGAGGTGTTGTGTACCCTAGGAAGTCCTAGTCCCTAGTTTGGGTACAGAGGTCGTAACCGTCCGTCCAAGAAACGGTGACTCGGCGGTCCCTTGGAGGTCGTATATATGAAAATTTTGAGGGGTCCACAATTTTCACATCGGTCACAACTCTTGACCTGAGGCTTCTGACCTGGGTTTACCGGACCCCTCCGTCGACTCGTTAGGGTTGGACTGATCCCGGCTCTGGTCCACTTTCCTTGGAGAGGAAACGATCGAAGAGTCGATCGAGACCCCTTCCTTCTGTTCCTCTTTTTGTTAGTCGTAGGTTGATAATCATACGTTTCTGCAGCAATTTACGAGTCTTTCTTAAGGACGAGAGTTTAGTTAATTTACGAAAGGTCGTTTAAGGAACTGTTTAAATGAACTGTCTAAGAAAGAAGTGTCTCTTTCGTTTCACGTGAAATCAGAAACGGATCTTTTCACTATATTTTTTTAGCAGTACTTACCCCAGGTCTACTTAATCCAATTGATACCCTGTTTCCCCTGAGTCGTCTGTCTGTCGTTACCTTAGACACGTTAGATAATATGTGGCCGAAAACATACGTTTCGCCTTTTCTCGACGCCTTATCCTAATGATGCGACTGTCCCTTTTGTTTTCTTCAAATTGTGAGTTACGTACTTTCTCGTTCCACTTGGACCCCGTTCCTCGGGCCACTTCTCCCGTCCGACCCTCGACCCTTTGTGCCGCCGGTCAGGTCCCACCTTGCCCCGGACGGAGAAGGTCCACTGCAGGTCCGAGAGATTAGGCACGACCAACACTGGAACCGTCTCGGACGCATGAAGAGGGGAGAGGTAAGACGCGGGAGGGAGGAGCCCTTTTCGGACCCCTCTTGTGACGGGACTTGAGGGAAATCCTCTCGCACCCTTAAAGACCCTCTTTAACTTTGTCTGTTAAAGACCCTCTTTACTTTAAAGACCCTCTCAAACTTTGTTTGAGAGGAGGGTTGGACCGTTTGGAGAAAGACCTCCATCGTTTCTTTTTGTTGAAATGATGACTTAATCGTAATTTGGTCTTACACTCCACTAGGCGGCCCTCTTACGTTTCTACCCTTCTTTAGTGAGCAGAAAAGAGATCTGCTCGTCGAGGGTGGGTAGACCGGTCTCTTGAACTGTCGTGGTACCCAGTGCTTATCGAGTGGGACCTAAGTAAATAACGTCACCGGTGGACACGGCCGATTGACGGAAATGGGCTTTCTTTTTCTTTGAGTAGAGAAATACCGTTCTCGATCAAAACGTTACCTTCGCCTTCAATCCCAGGATAAGAGAGTGTCTTAGATCCTCTACCCCGTGAAGAAGACCCTACTAAGGTAAAGTTTCTTTACTTACTAAGGACCCAGGAACTCTTTCTGTACGGACCTATCATTTCGACCGTTCTCCGAATAAACCGAAAACTGTTTTAAATGTATGTAAAGTTTCTCTGACTCTTTCGTAAAGGTTAATGTTCAAAAGATTTCATTTACGAGATTCTTTTCCCTCACTCCACTCCACCTTTTCAGAGATAATAAAAGTTGTCTCTCTCAATTCGAAGAATAAAACTTAAAGATAAATGGGAATGTCTTGTGACCGGGAGGGCGTCTCGGACATCCCTTCACTACCCTTACAAACTGAACTCCCTCCACAACAGCCGAGTTCTGGATTCCCAACGTAAACACCCACGAGTCGACGAGTTGTGTATGCACACAGACTGACACTGGGGTACCCGACATCGGGTGGTCCGAGAAGACACGTACCCTAAGAGGTCCGTTGTTATGACCTCACCCAACGGTAAAGGAAGAGGTCCCCTAGAAGGACTGAGTCCCTAGTTTGGGTGCAGAGAACGTAGAGGACGTAACCGTCCGTCCAAGAAAATGGTGACTTGGTGGACCCTTCGGGGTTGGACTCCCCATCACATCTGAATTCGACCTAAATCAGAACGCTGGACCTGTCCTTCTTCCCACCTGTCACGGAGGTCGAGAACCCCTCAAAGTCTAAACCGATCCTACAATCGTTATTATTCACAGTGTGTTTAGGAGACTGGGGAGAGAGAAAGACCTGAGTAAGACAGGAGGGGGTAGGACGAAAGGGGGACGAGGGACGACCCGTCCTCCCGTCCAACCCCTGGGGTCGTTCCCCACTGAGGAGCCGACACCGAAGTACGGAGGGAGGAGGAGGAGTCGTGTCTAGGACCGAAGACGAGGTGAGGTTAATCTGAGATTGGGTGATCTTCGACGTCGGTTAAGACGCCTTTCAAGTCTAGAAATCCCTGAAGTATTTAATCGAAAAGAACGATTCACAAGAGGTCTTTTCTTTTTTTCTCTTCTTAATAACTCCTCACTCCCCGTCCAACGTTTCGTGTCGTGTTAACGACGAATCAGAAAGGTTCGGGACTCACAAGTGTAACGTTTATTAGCCCGTCTTGGTAGGGNCCCCACCCCCCCCCACCCCCCCCACCCCGTGATACCCCAACTCCCCCACCTACGTCCTTCTCGACTGGCCGACTCCCGAGTGACCCACCGAGACCCGTCCACCACCCATGTCCAACCCCTCCCTATCAAGACTCTACGTCCACCACCCTGGCCCGAACAAAAGACTACCGTTTAAGACTCGTCCTGGAAAGTAGAAGTCCTGTACAGACACTCGCACACCGGAGCATAAATACAATCTTTTACGTCTCCTCTTAGGATCTAAAGATGTGGGGACACACAGGGATTCGTTCAAAACGACACAGAGACAAAGACAGGGTACACCAGGTACAAGAACGAGCACCACGTCTACCCTCCAAAGGTACCCTAGGGTGGAACGTTCGACACCGGTCTCTATTCAGACTGTCAAAGAATCAATATTCGTCACAGTGGTCTCTCCCTCCCAGTGGGTAACTCCGACCATACCACACAACTTCCCGGGTCAGAGATCCCTTGGCCCTTCGTCAGAAATGGACGAGACGTGTACGAGACCCGACATGGACCGGGTGATAAGAAGTAAGAGGACCGGGGTGTGAACCGACGCTCGGACCGAGGTTTGTACATTTGAGAGAGTACGGGGATTGGGGAACGTGGACGTCCAGGGAGTCAGACCTTGTGGCAGGGGTAGAAAGAAGTAGACCGATTTGTGCTGAGTAGGAAGCCACTACAGTGGAGGACGTCCTTCGGAAGGGACGGAGAGACCCTAGTTCTCCCTCAGAAAGAAAACACGAGGGTAGAGTGAAACCTGGATGTAGATAATCTCGTGAGAAGTGTGGAACACTAAGTGTGGGACCATTTTCTTAGACGGACGGACCATTTTCTTGGACCCAAGCTAGGGACCCAAACCTTCTAGGGGACCTCTTCTCTTTCCGATGAGTGAGGTCATAAGACCGGATCTCTTAACAGGTACCCCAACGTTTCTCAGCCTGCACTGACTCGTTGAAAGTGAGAAACAGAGGAGGTGATCTACCCCTTGGAGAACTTCTGTCTTACGTAGAAAGTAGGGACCGAAGGGTGGTCGGTCGTGGCAAGACTCGTCTTTCACTCAGACATTGTACTTACTTAGAACTCACTGTCGTGGAGTATCGTGAGGGGTCCGTGAGAGGGATGTGACGAAAGACGAGTAGGACGGTATCCGGTCTCGTGTCCTCTCCGTCTGCCACAATAAGGGTAAACGGATCCCTCCCAGTACTCGAACCGACCAATTGTCCACAGAGGACTGATAGATACAGGGGTGAAAGGTCGGGTCTTCCTTAGACGTGGAATCCTCTCGTCGGTGTCTAGTTTCCACCGACCTTGGAGTCCGTCGTCAGAACCCTCTCGACACGGGATTTGGGAGTTCGGGGAAATAAATTAAATTAGAGCCAGAAGGAGTCCGAACTCATCGTAAGTTACTAAGACTTAGAACAGAATTCACAAACGGTTTAGACCAATCTAAAAAACTCAGGAACAGATATCCAAAAGAGGTCGGGACTAGAGAGTAGAAAATTTCTTGGGGGAGGACTGGAGAATGTTGAAGAGTCTTCTTCCTAAGCCAAAGAACATCCAAAGAAACAGAGTAGGGACGAAGGAACACCTTTCTTTCATTTAATATGTTTTCACACTACAAAGGTCTTACAAGTTTTGAACACTGACGGAAAACGACTTAGTCGTCCTCTTAAAAGGAGTGGACTTAGGGAAGGAGTTCTTAGTCGAGAAACGACTCAAACAATGGTGATTATAGGTAGCTTTATAGGGAATCGTTGGTCCAGGACTATTTCACTCTAACATTCGACTGGGGATTACAGCGGACTAAGACGTTTCGACCGAGAGAGTATCCATGTTTCGTCAGGTAGGGTCTTGTACTAAAAATTTCGGGAAAATTACTTTTTCCCTGTGTTTCTGTCTTTTTCTAAAGATAGACTCGCAGGGACACACGAGTCGTGCTAGGGTCCCCTACGTTTTTATCTTTTCACGACCTCCTCGACCGTCAGTGAAATCCCTCTTGGGGAACCCTCAGTCTATGTTTCGTGGGGCCGGTCTGACAGCGTCGGGTAGCTTAGACTGAGTCACTCCACTTGAGGGGACGCAAGTCTGGTGGACATTCAACTCGACAAAGGACACCGAGGGTTAGGAGGACGTTTATATTGAGAGACGGGTCCTAGCCACAACCAAAACTAAGAGAGGGTCCAGTTTTCTCGAGAGCGAGTACCCTCTCCTGTGCTCGCACCGCTCAACTCTCCTGTCCTCAAGCCATTTCAGTGTCCCGACTCAACGGGGAGGCGTCCGTCCTACTGTTCCGGGTCTCGTAGTCCTTCCTTGCGACAACCCGAAACGACACAGGACTACCCCCAGCACCCTTCAAGTCGGAAGGTCCCTACAAACCCTTTCCGGACCCCTTTGGAAACTGTGGTTGTCTCGAAAAGCGGAACCTTTTCGACTCGGTTGAACCAATTATTTCAATGGGTTACGGCCAGACTAGTTTTCCCAGGTGTAATACGGAATTAGAATTCCGGTGTCGAGGTACGTCCCCACCACACCTTTGACGGACACCCAGCGCACATCTATCTTTAGTAATTGTAAATAACTGACAAACGACCCTCGGTCCAAAAACCACTTCCGAAAAGAAGTAATAGAATAGTCAATTCTACGTGTTCCAAGAGGTCTCCTCCTGCCAGAGGAGGATAAACCTTTGTCAGTCCTCTCTCTTTAAAGGTGAACCCTGTCCACGACTACAGTTCTCGTCGACAGGATCAATTCTACTGAAGGAGGACCTGTCACAACCAGAGGACCTCTCGGTTCTGGTACGAGAGAGTCGTAAGGACGGGGGAGTGGGGGCCCGAGGAGACGGGTGGTCTCGGTCCCGCTCGTCTGTACACAGGGTGGGTCCGACGTGGGTCCGATGGACACGAAACTCTCCTTAAGGAACGACTCGTAGTGCGGTGCACAATTAGTAACACAATAGAGTAAAGTAGGAGTAGTATTAGAATACTCCCTCCTATCATAAAAGCGAGGGTAAAATGTCTACTCCTGTGACTCCGTGTCTTCTCTACTCCTAAACGAGTGAGAGGGTGTTGATCCCCAATTGTTCGTTCAAGAGGGGTACAAGTTAGACAGAGGAGTGGACGGTACCAAGACTGAGTCAGGTGTCCCAAGATAGGAAACCGAAGTGTGAACCCACTCACCCTGGTGAGTCTTAGAGTTCGTCCTGATTCTCCCAGACTTCTTAACACCTTTCCACAGAATAAGACGTTTTAACTAGTTATTTGTCTGTTGTCTTTTGTTCGTTAGACGTAACATCTAACGTTGTCAACCGTTCTGGACGGTTTTGGTCTCTGGCTCGTCGAACTTATGTCTTTAAATAGAAGAGTGTCAAGACCTCCGACTCTCCGATTCTAGTTCCACGACCGTTCTATCTACACGCCGTTCTTGACTCCGCCGGCGGAAGGCCGACACAGGAGTGTACCGGAAAAGAGACACAGGTGTGTAGGACTACAGAGAAGGTGGGAGAGACAACCGAATCCCGGGGTGGGAATACTGGAATAAATTGAAATTAATGGAGGACTTTCCAGGACAACGGTATATGTCAGTGTAATCCCGGATCCCGAAATTGTGTGCTAAAACTTCCCATGTTAAGTCAGAGGGTGTATCTACTAAGTTTCAGACACAGGGAAGATATCGTCGGGGTGTCATACCCTGTGTCAGTCCAGTTGGGGTCCATAGGCGGGGAGAGACGTTCTGGACCCCCGACCTCTGACGAGAGGCCTTCGGTGTAGGGACTCTCTGGTGACGGGGTGACTCTTAAGTCATTTCTAAGTATATATATATATACACGTGTGTGTATATATTTGTCGCACAATGATGTCTGAGGAACGGCGAGATATTTTGGGTTGTAAGTGTGCATCAAAAGTGGAGTAGACTTCAAAAATGTAAATGGTAGAACTGTACCCCTGACTTCGATGTCGGGGAATAGACCAGATTCAAAGATTGTTATAAGGAAAAAAAAAAAAAAAAAAAAAAACTCAAGAGTATCGACAGATCCCTAGGTCTCCCGATACTAGAAAGGTTTGTGTTTTGACCAAAGAGACCAGGGTGGAAATCTTGTAAAAAAGGTTACTTTCCTTACTGAAACGTTCTCCGGTACGGATGGACCCTCGAAGGGTCCACCATGTCGTCATTTCTTGGGTGGACGGTTAAGTCCTCTTCGTTCTCTGAGTCCAAGTCAGGGAGCCAGTCCTTCTAGGGGACCTCACCCTGGGTTAGGGTGTCAGAATAAAGGTAAGAGTAGTACGACATTAGGGGGCTCGTGTCTAGGTACATGTAGATTGTGTACGAAGACGATTTGGTGGGGTCGAATCTTCTAACGACCTCTAGTCAATGGAGTGACCGGTACCTTTAAAAGTACCCTGGAACTAGACGGACCCTCTTCACCTTTCAAGTGGTTCTCCTGAAGGAACCACCACGTCACCAATTGTTAAACGGGCGGTTACGTCCTCCGTACCCAGGTTAGGGATTAGACCCTCTAAGGTGTACGGAGTCTCGTCGATTTGCGTCCACGGTGTTGATGACTTGGGTTCGAGATCTCGGACACGACGGGTCGCTCTCCTTGGTGGTGGTTCTTCGGGTGAGTGGCGTTGTTTGTCGACGGGGTCGGACACCCCGAAACAGACCTTGACCTGTAAAGAAATAAAAAGTAAGTTGGTTCCGACACCCCCGGAGTTGGTCACAAAGGACGGACTGGATGACGACTGGTTCATCAGCTTCACCACCAGTTCAAGAGGAACCCGGGACTCACACCGACAGACGTAAGGTACACACACTCACACAGATTGCTCGAAGGTAGGGTCTCTCTCCGTCTTAGCTCCGCAAGATACCCCGTCCAGTGACTTATAAACGTTAAAGTTCAAGTACCGGTGTTACATCGTAAAGTCTCCTTCTGTCTCCAGACCCTCGTCTGTCCTCTCTTTCGTTCCGAACCTCCAAATTGTACGAGGTGAAACCTCCTCCATGTACATCGACCCTCAACGTCGTTCGTAATCGGGACCTTACACTGCCAAAGGTCTCCCTGACTCCACCCCTCCTTCCCTACCCAGGGGGTGGAGGAAGGGACCGACACGGGACGACGAAAAGGTCCGGTCCGTGCCACCCCGTGTCCTCCTCCGTTTCCAGAGGGGTCCAGGGGGACAGGGTACGCACCAGAGGAGGGGGAAGGAGAGATGAGAGGTGTTTGAAAAAGAATAGGACCCACTCGGTCAACTTCACCCGTGCTATGATGATTATTCGACTAAATTGTCTTCACAAATCGAGCAACCCGGAAACCCTATCTAGAGTCGACCGGGAACGGACTTTTCTATTGTTCGAAGACACTTTGATTGTTCCTATGATCGGGTGAGGCGACGATATAAGAATGAAATATACGACTACCATAACTATTAGTAAAGACATTCACCTTAAGTAGAAAGGAGACCGTTATCTTTCTGACTTAACATTTACCATAGGACCCCCGGAGGAGAGAAAAGATCTCGGAGAGACTTGAACCCCCACCCTCCTATCCCCCACCGTCCCCCACCCTCGCCTATCCGTATCTACTAAGGTGTGCAGGTGAATGGGAACCCCAGGGACCAGGTACAACAGGTATCGTATATTTCAGTAAACTTTGTAGTTATTACTTAACAGGAAAGAGAATGTAAGGGTACTAGAGAGAAATGAGTGTCCGAATAAAACTCTTTATTTACTTTAATTTTATTAATATCAGTTGGTAGATGATGTACGATTAGGATCCATGAAATACTTATGACAAAGGTTTGGATTACCGTTCTAGTACTATTCTTAGTATTGATGATAAAATATCTACTTCTTTGAGTCTCTTCAATACTTAAACGAGTTCCAGTCATTCTAATTCTAAGGTTGGAGTCAGAAAAACTGAGATTTCGAGTATAAAAGGGAGAGGCCCTGATACGACATATTTTGTAACGAGATCGGTCGTGTTTTAATCCAACACGACGTCATTACTCGCCGGGGGTTTAGAATCACTGAAGACTGTTGGCTCAAAACGAAAGAGGAGTGTACACTACGGAATAAGTGTGCGTAGTGTCAACCGACCCCCGGGACGGGGCATCAGGGGGTCCTGAGAACGACTTCTACATTGTCGGTGACCTGACAACGGTCAGGGGGACCATCTCCCTCTCCCGTAAGACCTCCCAGATTTTGATCGTTTATTTACGGGACCGTAACTTAACTGTGTGAAACGAAGATGGGTGTTGAGTGACCGGCCTTAAAATGCACTTCTAAGGCTTGGTATTCCCCCCTCCTTCACGGTAGGGTAACCTGTCGTCTCTTACCGTTCATGTACCGTTCGTCGTAAGTTTGGACGACACTCACACACGGCGTCATGAACCGTGGATGTACGAGTTATTAGGGATGAAGTATGCGGGAGGGGAGGGTGTTGACACTTGTCTAATACTTTGTGACGACAAAACCTTATTCTCTGACCGTATTACTCGTCCGGGAAGTAAGACACGAAAGAAGTTATGAAATAACTGAATGGCGACTTAGTGTCCTACGACCGTCGTCAAGTGTAGACCTAGTCTAACGAGGTCCCGGACTCAGAGGTCACTGAACTACAGAGTGATACATGGTTCCCAGAGGTAGTCAGTTTCAGTTTGCGAGATAACGTCCACTACCCGTTGTGAGTGTACGTACGGTGCACTGTGGGAGGGCACCCGTAGGGGTAGTCGGGTCCCGATGTGCGTTGGGGGCCGACCGTCGACATTGAGGTGGGAAAGAAGAAAATCTGTCCCTCCGTATAGTCTTGCGTTCACTCACTGTCTTCGTAGTAGTGTCCCTATACAACCTAGATAAGATTAACAAATTTTTCACGTAGCTAACAGACTTTTAGAGTTATCAATTAATAATTATCGTTTAACGGATACTGTGTGGAGTATTGACGAGCTCTATACGTCGCACAGTCCTGTGGTCACACCTACTTAATGACCAGTTCTACTAGGGTCTGGTTGGACAACACTTTACTTTTTAACACAGTTAATTGACCAACAAAATAGATCTACCACGGTTCCTTAACTACCCTCTCTTGTAAAACAGGTACGATTGATTTGACCGATCACCGGAACCGTAACATACCTGGGTCGGACTCATAATTCTTACACTCGTATTATAGTTTAGTACCTTACAATCTGACTTTCCTTAAAGGTCTCTATTAAAAGTAGACAATGTCTACTCCTTTGATTCTTTGTTAGTCCAATTTTCTAGACGACTCTCTGTGTGTCACGTTAATAATTCATGACAAAATCTTCTCCATCTACACACGTGTAGAAGTGGGTATTGTAAAAATTGTAAAAGACATCGATAAAGTCTTGACTCTCCGAGTTGGTTTACCTTAACGTATGAAAGATTTTCATCTGTTCTTAAATTCTTTGTGGGGCACCACGTTAACAAAGTAACGAATTTGAACGACGACTGAGTAGACGGAAGGTGAAGAAATGGTTGTACCAGCACCGTAGGCAGTGAATTGCAACCGAGAAAAGGGGTCGACCAGGGTAGGAGGAGGTGACCCGACCCTTTGTCCTACATCAGTGTAGTGGAGGCACTCAGGAGTAACCAACCACCCGCCCCGAGTTTCCACTCCTGAGGTCGCCCTTAAGGAACGGTTGTCCCCATCCGGAGGACAGGAGGTTTTACTTCTTTCGACGGACAACGGGTCCTCTCACCCGACGAATTCCGGTTTTAGGACCTTAGGGACCTTGTTCCTTCGGTTCCCAAAGTCCGAAGTAGAAAACCTCTTTCCTGCTTGAGGGGGATGTTGTTTGTTGAGGACGCGACGTGGATTTCACAACCCCTCCTTTACAGAGTAGGTCTTTATCAGGAACTCAGGTACGGGAGGGATAAGGGTGAATTGACACTTAACATAAAAAAATAAGTGAAACCCAAGAACTGAGAACTTTCCGGAAATCAAACTCCGTCCACTGAAACACCACAGGCAAAGAGTTCAGATGAAGACTCCGGAACTTCTGAGGGACGAAGTCCCTCAGAAAGGATCCTCCTTTCCTTGAGGTCTCGTCAAGGCTTGCCGGGGTCCCAGTCACTGGTTCTAGATCCGACAGGTGACAGTGAGGGTCAGATCCTAAAACCGTCGAGAGGATTAGGGTGTCCGGGTCTACGTTCTCCGTCGGGAACCGTACTTGTTTCTTGAGAATCCGAGTCCCGGTTCTTTAGTTGGGAAAGGGACTTTACCTCGACGGGGAGGGGTCTCTTCGTGTGAAGAAGGGGAGAGGCCACCCAACACACCGAATTTCTTCATAAACCTCAACCCACCCCCATCGAACCTCGAGGGTCCACCAAGTCACCATTTCTTAGATAGACGGTTCGTCCTTTACGCTCAAGTTAGGGACCTA
This sequence comes from Capra ibex, assembly GCA_006410555.1. Taxonomy (NCBI): domain Eukaryota; kingdom Metazoa; phylum Chordata; class Mammalia; order Artiodactyla; family Bovidae; genus Capra; species Capra ibex. The sequence continues at coordinate 21,113,372 of SJYO01052474.1, forward strand.
CCCCTCTAGGGGACTTCCTCCTCTACCGTTGGGTGAGGTCATAAGAACGGACCCTTTAGGATACCTGTCTCCTCGGACCACCCGATACCAGGTTCCTCGACGTTTCTCAGCCTGTGTTGAAACTCTGATTTGTTGTTGTTCCTCTCGACCCGTCTACGCATCATCCCACCGTAGGACCCTGTTAAGAGGGGGGAAGGGTACGGTTCATTCTCCCTCCCTACCTCCTTCTCTCCTAAGAGGCAGTGCCGCCCATGAGGGGTCGGGAGTCAAGACTATCTAATAACTTTTCTACAACACCCTTCAGAACGGGAAAGGTCAGGAAGAACGACCGAAACCACGTTTCGACGTTTGTGTCGGTATGTGAGGTGGAACATTGTGTGTATGACCAGTGCGGAACACCCGGCGAGCCAAGTCTAGGACTTTTGATGGCCATCCTCTTGACTACTGACTTCTTAGATTCTGAAGTTTCCTCTCATTTCAATCCTCTTCTTTCCAGTCCTTACTTGACCTCTTGTAATCTTACCCAAAAAACAAGTCTTTTCTTGTGTTAGGTTCTCGTGTGACTTATTTCTCAGAAGATTCTATATAGCATAGGTATAGACACCTTCGCAGTTGGTCAAGTCGGTTCGATCACTCGTCAACTCGTTGCACTCACAATGACCCTTACGTGGGAGGGATCTCACCGTCGTGGTGAAGATCGCTACACAGGATCTCTTTGTTCAAGTTCCTACAAGTGGGTCTTAGGAAACACCATCACTTTTTAACCTTCGTTGAATTTATAGATAGTCATCCACTCAACTACTTAACACCAGATAAACATGTCACATTACGATAAGTAGTTAGTTTTACTTACTTGATCCAAAGGTGGGTAGTCGTTCTCATCTAGAACCTTTACATTACAATCCAATTTGTTGTTGTTGCTTTTTTGGTCCAAGGTCTTACTATGTAAGTCACACTGTGGTAAATACATTTAATTCTTCGTGAGTTTCGTAACGTCCCACACTATATACTCATTAAGTATACATCATTTCATACTTGTGTATATACTTTTCTTTTAGGTGGCCAGAGTCCTGTCAACGATAAAAAATCTCCCTCCTTTTCGCCATGTTTCTCTTGAAACGGTTTGGAAAACGGTTTGCTTTCAAAAAAGAAAGAAAAAAAAAAAAAAATGACTAGACTAAACCGACACCTTTTTACAAGTCGAAACGATAAAGACCCTCATCGACGTTCCTAAAACAACATAATGGGGGAATATAAAAAGACATACAAACTTTATAAATTGTCAACCTGTTTCTTTTAAGGGTACCGTAAAACGTGGGTAACTGTACTCGTCATTACTCATACCATTGCACTAAAAGGTAAAAATAGAACGTAGACTTTTTTTAAAAGGTTCTGAAGGAAAGGAACACAGAGATTGTTTTACGAGCATTTACACGAAAACAACACCTTTATAGTTCTCCCGGTGAAAAGGTAGGTCAATAAGACCCGGGAGGACTAGAGTACGCACCCAGGGAGTAGGTCTATGGACCTCCCCCGTCTGACGAGGTCCGTCCGACGTTGGTTGACGTGTCGTCCCGAAGGACGAGTTTCGGACGACGGGAAGACGGACCTCCCTTCCGAGGTCCAGACCAAATGAAAGACGAAAGAAATGGAAAGGGTTTCAAAAGATGAAACCCTTACGATAAGGAACCGGTGGGGGTTGTAGAGGGAAAAGAAAGAGGGAAACAAAGAAAAATTTATAAAAATAAATAAACAAACGCGACTCAGAGTCAACGTCGTGCACTACTCTAGAAACTAGAAACGACGTCGTAAGTTTGAGAAATCAACGTCGGACACCCTAGATCAAGGGTCTGGTCCCTAGTATGGGTCCGGGGGAAGAAAATTTCACGTCTCAGAATCGGTGACCTGGTGTTCTTTTCAGGGTTGTAGAAAGAAAAGATAGGGTCAGAGTTCTAAGTACTAAGATAGTCGCGACTGGGTGACTCCCGAAGAAGTTGAACCTACACATAGTCTCAGTGGACCTTTCGCATAAGTTTGGATCTGACGACCCGGGGTGGAGATCTCAAAGACTAAGTCTTCCAGACCTACCCCGGGTCACCATACGACCTTCGACGAGAGTCTTCCCTATTATCCGTGACTAAATGTCTCGAACGGTCAAGGGTACCACATTTATAAGGGTAGTGCCGACTAAAGTTTGAGGGTTGAACTGACAGTAATTTACACCTTAATCCCTCCCCTGCCCGTGAAAAGAAAGAGGGTTCCACTACGTTTCGCAGAGTCGTGTAAAAACAGTACCCTGGACTCTTAGACGTAAAGATTATTCTAGGGTCCAGCGCGACTTCGACGATCAGGTCCCTCCGGTCCGAAGGCCTTAGTGCCAAGATCTTCCAACTGGTGTCCTCGTACCTCAAACCCTACCCTAAGGACCTAACACACTTATTGAGACGTTGAAACTGGAATTTTTAGGGTGAAGGAATTTTCCTCGGGTCCCTGGACCACCAGGTCACCAATACTGATACGAAAGTTACGTCCTCCATCCCCAAACTAGGGCCCAGTCCCTTGATTCTAGGGTGTACAACCAAACTAGGGACCAGTTCCTTGATTCTAGGGTGTACGACACACTGGTTTTTTTTAATTTTCTCGGGTCCTCTAAAGGACGAGACTGTCGTTTCCGTCAAAGTGTGGGACTCCTGGTAGTACCCGACGGGACGTCTATTCGGTTCGGGTCCCAGGTTGTATTCCCCATGTGACCGGGTCTACAAGACAGGGGATAGGACTTTCGAGGGACAGGTGTCTGGTGATTGGTACGAAGAGGGTGGAGTTCGTTGTCAGACGAGGGGGAGGGGTGGGGTCTGGGGTGTCGACCCCCGGTGTCGGGACGTCCTCTACCCGATCAGGGACCCCCGAGAGCTTCCTGTCTTGGCACAGACTCCCACAGGAACCGTTTTGTACGGTATCTACGGTCCTTTTTTTCTTCTCTCCCTTTACCCTTCCTCCTTATTCTCTTCTTTTCCTATGTCTCCCTCCCGCCCCTTTTCTCTCAGACCTTGTCTCTCCGACTTCCACCCCCGAGTCGTTGAGGGTCCCTGAGCCCAAGGTCGGTCTAATCCGCGTGTAGTTTACCGTTGACAGGTGAGGGGAGGTCCACTTTGTTGGTGACAGAAGACCCTCGTGAAACCAGGAGGGTGACAGGGAGGGGTCCGAGTCGTCCCTACTCCGGGGGAGACCCCTCTTGTTTCCGTCGAGCCGTCTACCGTCTACGACGACCCTCCTCTTTCGGGAAGGGCTCTCCTTCCGTCGTAATTGTGCGACTCCATAACGGTATGTACGAGTACTATAATAGTTCAACCATATATCCTAATCTACAGTAATCCTAATGTCTCACATTATTGAGGTCCACACCAACTGTAAAGATAAGTTTGGATATCCAAAGTAACGACCATTAAAAAGAGAAAGGAGGGTCTCGAACTACAAGACAGAGTCAGGGTGGGGGGAGGTGGGGGGCTGGGGAACCGACCACTCGGGTGGCCAAGGAGGTCGCGGGAGTGCCGAGGGTGCGAGGTCCTCTCGACCACCCGGGACCTCCCCTCGCTACCATCGACTCTCTTCCTTAGGTTGAAGGAGACCAAAAAACCTCCGTCTTCGGCTCCGGGTCTCTTCCTGGCCAAGTCCCTGTGAGGGTAGTCACAGTCGGGGGTTTCCCCCCCTGGGACCGGTGGACCTCTCTGAAAGGTACAACGGTACTTGAGAGGGGGAAAGAAGGGGAGGTAAGAACTGAAAGAAAACGGGGAAGACATGGCAGAGGGGAGAGGGAGGAGGGAGAGGGATTCTGAGTCGGAACCAGGGAGGACGAGACCGTCGGTACGGGGAGGGTGACGGGGGTAAGGGAGAGTCGAGGACCCCTGACACCTGAACGAAGTCACGACCGGTGTCGGGAGCCCGGGAACCGTGCGGAGGACAGACAACCCCACGGAACCCCCCCCCCGTACGTGTGTACCGACCAAAGTTAGTTTGTCGAGCGACGGTTTACTTGGGTTTGTGTGTTTTCGTCTTTCTCGTTGCCCGTCGACCCGTCTGTGAGGGGTCTCGACTGTGGGGATCTGAGTCTCAGTCCCCGGAAGGAGAGGTGCCAAACGGGTGAGGGACATGGTCGTGACCGAGGAGAGGGACGAGGACGTTCCACCCGTAGCATCGCCACAGTGACTACTCCGGTGTCCACGGGTGCCCCTCCCACTTCCTCCACTGTGTCGAGCATACCGCTCCTGGACTCTACATTTAGGCCTAGGCTAGGTAAGACTTCAACTCTAAGAAATTAAGTGTTGTCTTTGTCCTCAGAAGAGACTTAGAGAGAGGGACCCAAGGTGAGAGAAGGGACCCTCGTCGAAGGGATCCCGCGTCCCTAGACTCAACGTCGGACTCCCCGAGTTCACTTCCCCGTTCCTATCAGTTTGCGGACACTACACCTAGGTCTTTGGGTGAGACTTTCCACCGGATCTGGGTCCTCTCGTCGTACCCCCCGTCTGTGGGAAGGACTCCCCGAAGAAGGTGGATCGTTGGAAAGGGGGGTGGAGGGAGAGTATGAGGTAGAGAGAAAAAGGAGAGGTTGTGGGGAGCATCCGAGACTCGGGGAGTCTTGTCGTTGAGTTTCTTGAGGTTAAGACACCCGTTCCTGATATCAGGAACGGGAGGATCTTGTCTCAGCCTGAGCCTGGACCCCCTCACTAGGTACCTACCTCGCGAACCCTCCGACACCCCACGTGATGGAGTTTTACTGGTGTGCTACGGTGGGAACTCGACGTATACGTAAGGGGTGGACGTACGGGCGTCCGTCCACCGTCCCGTACTGGAGAAGACGTCGACCCGCCCCAACCCTCTAGTCCTACCGTGGCACCCGTCCTCGAGACCGTCAGTGTCCGTGATCAATCGGGACGTCCGAAACAGTGATAGGACAGTAAAGGGTGAGTACAGACTGACACAAACCCACCCACTGGAGTGTGTGGATGTCAATTAACGAGGCCCTGGGTTCGGACGGAAGGAATTCGGGAGAGGGGGTGGGTCACTTGTGGCTCGGAGTAAATCCAAGGAAGACGTGGAAACTTGAGTCACACCCAGTATGATGTGGTCGAGTGGTCTGCAGAGGTTGAACGGAGATCTCCGAAGACACACCTCTCCCTTTGAAGGTCGACGAAACAAAGAACATCGGACACCAAGACCACACCGGAGATTCCCAATACCCGGACCCCTCCGGACTGTGCACGGGGAGTGACACCCGACGGACCCGTGTCGTCGGTCGGTCCCCGGGGTCACCCTCCTAAAGTCCTTGTCGCCCCGTCCCCTCGCTCGGAAAGCACCTACCTCTCACGGCTCCGCGAGCCCTGGAGAGACTCGCACTGTGGCTCCGGACACGAGTAACGACGGTGTCTTCGGTAGGGGTCTTTGGGTGTCGGCCATCCTCTCTGTCGTTAGGTGTCGGTGGACGTCAGCAGTATTGGGTAGGACAGGGGGTCACTCTTTTACTCCCGGGACAATTAGAAAGACGATCTAATAAATAAACAGACGTGGTCCGGAATTAACATCGTGAACCCTAGAAATCAACGTCGTACACCCTAGGTCAAGGGGGGTTTTCCCACCTCGGACCCGGGGAACGTGACCCTCGACCCTCAGGGTCGGTGACCTGGGGGTCCTTCAGGACTCCCGGGACAAATAGACATACAGTGTAACGAGGTATAATGTACCAAGAGGAGACAGGACGTAGGGTTGTAACAAAGTGGAAGACTCTTGTGAAGGACCCTGGGATTGGGTTCGACACATACACTAGAGACAGAAGACGAGACAGGGAACACGGGACCCCGGACTGTGCTTCCTACCGGGGAGGGAGGTCCTACCAGTGAGTCGAGGGGGTCCCGGACGGGACGGAGGAGAGGTTCCATTCGTTAGGATGGAGGACAGAGATCCCCAGAGACCTAGAACTCCGTTCGTTGAGATGACTGACGAATTGATTTCGTTATTTCGTAAAATAACCTCCCTAAACCCTCACCAAGTATTTTACTTCCCCCCGTCAACTCCCAGGTCCGACCCCTTCCCGTCCGCGGTCCGTTAAGTCCCCTGAGGTCCTCGTGCTCGAGTGTCAGAAGGGTAGTCGTCTCGACGGTGAGTTAGTCGTAGCTACAAAGTAAAGGTCAGAGTATAGGGACGGGTACCCTAAAGTTAAGGGTCCGGACAGAACCCTGTCACCCGTCCGTTTACACTCTACGGAGTTCACTGTCAGGGTGGTCCTCACGGGTGTCGTATCCTCTCCATTAAGGGGTTTTCTTCGAATCTCCCTCCACCAAAGGTCTGTCCCGTCTTCTGACCCCGGTTCAGTAGTGTGTTGGAGGCGGTGTAATTGACTCGGTGAGGATAAAGAAGAATGGAGCACCTTAGAGGGGGTCTGAAGGGCGTGACCATTGACTGTCCAGTTAACTGACTGCCAGGTCACCACCTCGTGACTCTGTGTCTCTCCGAGTCGTGAACGGGATTCCAGTGCGTCGTCGAGATGGCCTGCCGGTCCAACTACCGAAGCCCAAACCATACACTGGGTGGCCCTCGGGAGGCCCCGCACGGAGACATCTGTTCCGGAGGGCGTCTATGAAAAACCCCATTCCCGAAGGACTGATGACATCTCTCCTTGTCGTTCGGGTCTGGCGTTTTTCTAGGTTTCCCCGGCCTTCGGGACGATCCCGGTTACCCGTCCTCCCCTTCCGCGGCGGGAGGCCCCGAACCGAACGTCCACCGGAAGACTATCCTCTACGTCGGTCCTGGACTCCCTCCTCCCCCCTCCTCTCTCGACTCTCGCGGTCCTTCGTTCGCCCGTCGTTCTTAGAGTCATTGGGGAAGGAGGGGTGTGACTCACAGTGTTGGATTAAGAATGGACCAGGTAAACCACCCCTCCGACCGTCCCGACCCTCTTACCATTACGTAGCAGTTCGCTCCCGACAAACTCGGACGTAGAGAGGTAAAGTACCAGGTGCGGAGGGACATAAGAGAAACTGGAACCTCCAAAAGCAGAGGACGACACTAAACCCCAAGTCAATCTATCGGACCCACCCCCCTAGGCACGTGAGTCCAGGACAACCCTTGGAGGGTCTCAATGTTTACGGGTCTCGGGGTTGTTCTCCCCGAACCTACTGTCAACAGTCTACTCTGGACTCCGGTCTGTTGACACTTGAACGTCCGGACCCGGAGACCACACAAGACTGTTGCGGGAGACAAAGTCGTCTACTCTACCAATACTACTTCGGTCCCCAGTTCACGGTCGACCGAATCGGACACTTTGGAGGGAACGTACGTAGTTTACTTGGCGAAATACCTCCACCGTCGGTTCGTGGGTGTAGAATCGCGGGAGGACGAAGGGCTTACTCCCGTCAGTCGTTTCGGAGGGTCTTCACGGGGCTCGGCGGACCGGACCCAGAGTGGACAGAACGGACCTCCTGAGGTGGTGGGGTGGTGGGGGCGGGGTGAGTCGGGGGTCTCCAGTGTTCACGACTCCTCACCTCCCTCTGTATCAGGCGAGTCGTAGTGCCCAGGCGTCTTGTCTGTCGAAGCCGGACACGAGGTACCGTCTCAAGTCCAATCCCACTAAACAAGGCACGAAAAGGACTTACTCAGCTCCTGCGTAGACCTTGGACGGTCTCTCTCACCAACGAGTAAAGAGGGGTCCAGAGTTGTGTCTGAACAGTCGTCCTCGGCGGGTCTCTGTGACCGGGAGAAGGTACGAACCGGGGCGGGGCGGGAGGCCTGAGGTATCGACCACCATTAAATAAACGTAGGACTCCTGACCCCGGACTCCGACGAAGTCTCCCAAGTGTCCTCAACTCTTAGTGGGCGTCGGACAGACTCGAGCCTGACGAGGGTCCACGGGAGGTGGGTAAGAGGGGTTGGGGTCGAGGTCCCAAGGGACCCCTGGGGCGCCAAAGGAGGCCGGGGTGAAGGCCCGGGGGTGAAGAGGTCGGACACGGCGTCGGGCGGACCCGGAACTGCCGCATCCTCCTGGTGTGACCTCCCAGACTTGACTCTGTGCGCCCGGAGCCATGACCTGGCGCTCCGTCCCGTTGGCTCTCGGAAGTCCCTCAGTCGGCCGGGGGAGGACGAACGTGCCCGGGGTAGCGCGGGGTGTCCTACGCGCCAGGAGGAGAGGTTCCGAGGAGGAACGAGACTACAGCCGGGAGGTCCCGCAAGGTGACACCTCCCGAACGACGTCCAGTAGTGTGCGACGAGTGTAGAGTGTCTGTGGGGCGCCTCCCCCATGAGAGATGTATGAGGGTGTCCCCTCCTTCGACTGGACAGATTAGTGTCGGGCACTCACCGACTCTGGGTGGGCCTCGACCACAGACAGACTGGGAATTCGGGTACGCCGAGGGAAACGGGAACCGAGGGTCCTGTCTGTCCTGGATCCTCCAACGACTGCCGGAACGGGACTGAGACAACAAGGGGATGAGGGACCCCTCACAGACGACTGAAGGTTAGGGTCCGGTTCAAGATTAAGGTGACGGATTATCACCCATGAACTGGACAGGCATGGAGCCGAAGGAGTGGTGATTTCACCCGCATCATTGGGTCACACACCGAGTCTGTCTTTGTGGAACACAAGGACGATGGTTCAGAGGGTGGACGCGTGTGGACACAAAGGGAAGACTGGAGACTACTGGGTGGGACGAGGAGGGATTCCGGGTGAGAGGGAGAGACGGACCTTGGGGAGGGGGGAGCGGTGGAGTACCTGTGGCTGACTGGTCACCGGGGGAGGACCCCGTAAGGGTGGACTTATTTTTCGGAGGCGACCGGTCTATAGAGAGAGGTCGATGACGGGTAGAACGTTCGTTTTGATGAGCGATGAGACTAGTGGGGGAAGGGTGAGAGAGGACTTAGGGGACGTCAGTGAAAACAGGGGTTCTAGTGAGGATAGCTCCAGTGACAGTACACGCACGACTTTCAGGTCACCAGCTAAGAGGTTTGAACAGAGTGAACTGGACAGCTATCACGACATGTGTCAACCAACGCGTCAGGAAGACCTTGTCTTGTGGGGAGGGGTCGGACAGACGGTGGAAGGGGTGGTCGGTGAGGAAACGACCGTTATGGGCGGAGTAGAGGGGTTCGAGGACCGTGGTCTCAGTTGGTCCACGGGGGAGAAGAGGGGGGTGCGAGTCGGGAATCACTGGGGTAGGTCTAGTTGACACTGAGGGGGAAGAGGCGGGGGTGAAGCCAGTCGTGGTCCAACACGGAGGTATCCGAAGAGACTAAGAAGTAGACACACGTGGCGACGATTACGGGGTCCTAACCGGTCCGTCGAGACTAGGATCGGGACGTGACGAGACCGTCACACACACGAAACGACTCTAGGAGTGGAAGGGGTACATGGAGAACCCTACACCTTCCGCATTTGACGCCCTACCGTGGTCCCTTCTTCCGGAGTCCGACGGGAGGTCGAAGGTCGAGAAGGGAGGGTGTGTCCGTCCTGGTCCAAGAGTTCGCGAAAGGAGTCCGGTGTGAGGACAACCACCCTCCTGGGCAGGTATCCACACCCCACTCCGGTCCCGAGGGAGACAAAGGGGTCGAGAAGACGGACCGTGTGGTAGACAGGTCCGTCCTGGTTGGAGTGGTCTAGGTCTGTGTCAGGGGACAGACTCGGGTTGGGTCGGGGAGACGAGGAGGGTTCCTCCGACAGAGAGGGGGATGGGAGACGGGGAGGTGGGCGATAAAGAGGTAGAAGAGGAGAAAAAGGAATGAGTTGAGGAGGAGCGAGTCAGGTAGTCAAGGTGGAGAAGGACCGTGAAAGGACCCAAGGGATTAGGACCAGGGCTCACACAGAGTCCCAGTGAACCGTCTACAGGCACTCACGGACGGCGGACGGTGTGGACGTGTCCTACGACCCCTCCGTCTCCACTCGGGTGGTGTCAGGGATGGGTGGTCCTCGAGGGTCGAATCTTCCCTTTTGTATCTGCACCGAGGGACCCACAGGACCCGGGGAGTCTGCTTTGAGTAGAGGGAGGCTCGAGGAGTCGGAGGGACCCCTCGACTAGAGGGAACCCTGGGGAGACGGGTCCACGGTCGTGTCTCTTACTACCCGATCCATCCCTCGCTACCCACAGACTCCTCCACGGTCACGGGGACCTCGGTCCTTCCCCTGTGAGGAGGTCCTCCCCACTCCTTCGTACTCCTCTGACCCCTCCGAAGTGGGTCCTCGGAGAGCCCTCGACGGGGTCCCTCGTCCTCCCCAAACTTAAAGACCCTGAGTCTCCACCTCTCTCTGACCGGCTTCGTTTCCGAGGTCCACCTTTGTCTAACCCCACCCCCACCCCACCAAACACTCCCTACCCCTCCTCACTCTTTTCCAGTTTGTCGGTTTTGATTCGGAGATACAGTCCATAAAGGAGGTCGTCCGTTACCCGTCGAAGACGTCCAACAAACATATACACGCACACATATTCACGATTCAGTGAATTCAGTACAGACTGAGACACGCTGGGATATCTGACACCGGGCGGTCCGAGGGAAGCAGGTACCGTAAGAGGTCCGTTCTTATGACTTCACCCAACGGTGCGGGAGGAGGTCCCCTACAAGGGATGGGTCCTTAACTTGAGTGCAGAGACTACAGGGGATGTAACCGTCTGTCCGAGAAATGGTGATCGTGGTGGACCCTTCGGGTGAATATATATATACACATATATATATAAGAATATGACCTCATATCAACTAATTGTTACGACACAACCAAAGTCCACATGTCCTTTCACTAAGTCAAGATGTATACGATATAAATTTTACCTATTGGTCCCTGAAGGGACTCCCAGGTCACCAAGTCTGTGGTACGAAGGTAAAGTCCCCAGTACCCACGTTAGCGACTAGTCCCTCGATTCTGGGGTGTCCGAACGTATCACCTTGGTTTTTTTTTTTTTTCCATTGATTGTTCCTGTATGACATATCGTGTCTCTTGAGACGAGTCAAAATATATTGTTGGATTTACCCTTTATTAAGACTTCCAAAACCTTGTCCTTTTAAAATACTTTAACTAACCTCTTCCCTCTCCGACGACCGGTCCCCTTTTCCAATCTCCGAAACGTTGTCAAGGCTCCTCTCCGTTATCCTCCCTGGACTGGATCTCTCTACCTTCCGTCGTACCTACGTCGTTTAAATACTCCTACATTCTCAGTCCTCACCTGTTACATGTCCAGTAGACCCTCGCCCCTCTCCCCAGTCTCACCACTCCTGGGTCCCCGTTTGAGTCTCCCCTTCACTGGACGTCAGGTTAAATTATTCGTCTTCAACTCCTGGGTGGCACATCTCCCAGTGAAAGTCGAGAGTTCCACATCCTGAACTATTGCTGGCACTATTCACTTCCCGTCTTCCCTGTCTCCCTCCGTCTTTATCTTCGACCTCCGACGGGTCTCTCCTCTTTGTCTCGTCCTCCTTCCCTCCGCCCGTGCACCTGCGCCGGCGACACGAGGTCCGACCGCACACCTCCGGACGGACCGTGACAGGGACGGCGGACCCGACCCACCTCCCCCAGACGTCCCGTCCGGGTGTCACTCCCCACTCCCTCACCCCAGTGTGGTGTCCGACGCCCCGGACCCCACTACAGGTCGGACCCTCTCTCCGTCCCGACGTACCCCCACCACCACCCCTCACCTACCCGACCCCAGAGGACTCTGACACCTTATGGGGCTGGTGTTCGAGCCTCGTCCCTTGAGTCACCTCTAGACACGGGTCATGACGACTCACCACCCGCGACCCGTGTCCATCTAGGGACCCGAGGTCAAGGTCGAGAGAGACGGTTGACTGTCTTCCTGGAATCCCTGAAGGGTGCGAAGGAGAGTTTCCGGTCGTGATTGCGGGGAATTAACATTTTGTTCTCTCAAAGTATGTGTGTTTCCTCTCCCACGAGGATGGAGAACCGACAAGACGTGTCTTGTCTCTCCGGTGGTACCCGTGGAGGCGAAAGAGTGGGGCATAAGGAATCTACAGAGTACAAGTTTGGGGACGTACATAAAGTTAAGGTGGGCGAGGGTGGGAAAGACACGACGGGGACGGGATATCTTCTGGGAGACGTGACCACTGGAACAACCGGTGTCGTCGGAGGATGTACGAGTGAGGTACAGGTATGGAGGGAGACACTAATAATAATAATAATTAAAAAAATCATGTTTAGACGAGTACAGGAAGGAGAGGAATTTAGAGATCTACGATAGTGGAAATAGTGGACGGGACGGGTCGAGGGGAGAAAGGAGTACAGAAAGGGAGAGAGGAGTACGAGGTCCGTGTGACCGTAAGAAGGTCGAGGATCTTGTGCGACTCGAACGGAACCCCGGGAACAGGAACGACAGGGGAGGCGGTCCTTGTAGTAGGGAGGGAGAGGTTAACCTATTGAGGGACGAAGTACCCGTGAGGGAGACTCTTTTGAAGGGACTCGTGGGTCTACTTCAGGTGAGTCGTAGAAGGGTCGTGAATTAGAGGAAAACGTTTATATATCAATAATCTTACTAAACAAACAAACAAAGTACAGACGGATAAGGAGACCTGATATTTAGGCATTCCTGTCTTTAGAACAGACAGAACAATCGACTACATATGGGTCGTCGGTGACAATTACAACTACTCTATTTCCTTCCCTCCTCAATTTCTTCGTTCGATTCTTCCCTCCCTGTCCACCCTCCCCCTGACCGGTACAAAAGGATAATGTTGACGACAATTGAGGTCGACTGGAAGGGAGGGGCGTCTCGATGTCCTCCGTCCGAGAAGTATGCACGTAGGTTAGGTAACGACACATTATCTTGAGGACGATTTTAATCCGCAAAAATGTAACACTAAAGTAGTGATCGACTTAGTGAGAAAGACATAGAAAACCGTAAATCCGAAGTACAAAACACTAAACAGTGGACGAACCACTGTACGGCAGGGAACATTAAAAGAGGTAAAGTATAAATGTAAAAGGAAAAAAATACAATTTTATCTTTGTAAGGAATAAGTTCACAATGAGTCATTAAATATCTGGTAAGAAAAATAGACGAGTCATTATTATAAAAGGTCTAGGTAACATTCAAGTATAACAGGAGTATCAAAGTAATTGGTACTTTACTTTGATTTATCTCATTGTAAACAAATTGTAAACTTAGAATAAGAACAAGTCCTTTATTAAATCTATTTTTATTGATAACATATAAGACTTACCACCCACTTAACTCCATGACGTCAAATATCTTAAAGTAAGATAATTATTAGAATCTCAAAGGACTAAACAAAGAAAGACTACGATTATTTTTGCGTTGGAGGGTGGGGCTGAGGTGGTTGACTTGAGCGACCTAGACGTCTCAACCTAAGACTTTTCTCCCGGAATTTTCGACTTTCGACGGTATTAAGAGACCCCCTAGAGGTCCTAGACTGGAGGTTCTCTTTCTTGAAAAGGGTTTTCACGTCTCTTTTGGGAGAAAGAACAAGTTCCACCTCTGGTCCAGATCTTCGTAGGGCGAGACCTAAATCCCCCTCGTTCTTTATGCCACCCGAGGGGACCACTGAGTCAACCGTTTCTTAGACGGACGTCACGTCCTCTGGACCCAAGTCAGGGACCCAACCCTTCTGGGGGACCTCTTCCCTTACCAATGGGTGAGGTAATAAGAACGGACCTCTTAAGGTACCTACCTCCTCGGACCACCCGATGTCAGACACCCCAGTGTTTCTCTACCTATACTACTCGTTGAAAGTGAAGTGAAGTTCTTCGTGTCATTTACCGTGTCGTCCACTCGTATACTGTGGGCTCCTCCTCACCAAGTCCCGCAACACGACGACCTGGAGGGACGTCCCCGGGAGTCTCTCCCAGACCCCGAGTATCACCGGTTCCCGTACAGGTCCAACACCCCTTGACGCCGTTGAAAGGTGTGCTGTCTCCAGTCTCACGTCGCGACGACTCTCCGTTCTGAGACTCCCCGTCCTCTCGACAATACCCGACTTACCCTGGGGGCGGGGTTTAAGTGTGTGACCGCGAGATTGGGGGTGTGGAGTCTTACACTGACATAAACCACCGTCCCGAAAATGCAAATATATGGTTTTATGTACACGCACACAGCGAGTCAGGACAGGCTGAGAAACGTTGGGGTGCCTGATATCGGACGTTTAGAGAAGACAGGTACCCTAAGAGGTCCGTTCTTAAGACCTCACCCAACGGTAAAGGAGGAGGTCCCCTAGACGGGTTGGGTCCCGAGCTTGGGTGGAGAGGACACAGAGGACGTAACCGTCCGTCTAAGAAATGGTGACTTGGTGGACCTAAAGAAAAACTTGTCCAGGGGTTTATTGTCTCTACAATCTTAATTCTCTATCTTTTAATATTTGTTGATGGTATTTATACAAATCCGTAAATTTTTCTTTTCTATAAGTATTACTCACTTGTCTGCATCTGTAAAGTCGTCTTTTATCTTTGATATTTTCTCTAGGTTTACCTTTAAAGTCTTGAGTTTCGATGTTCTAGATTTTATTTTATTTATAAAATAAAGGAATAAACCGACACTGGTCCAGAATCAACACTGAACACCCTAGATCAAGGGACTGGTCCTCAACTCGGACCCGGGGACGTAACCCTCGTGTCTCAGAATCGGTGATCTGGTGATCCCTTCAGGGTCCTGTCCCGAAAATTTCTGTACTCATTCATTTTACTCAGAGAATTCCGCCGGGATTAGATTAGACTGACCGCAAGAATATCGCTCTAGATCTATGTGTCTCACTGTGGAACTGGAACTTGAAAACCGTAGGTATTGACACTCCTTACGTCCGATCAATTCAGTGAGTCACCCACCATGACACGATACTGTCGGGATCGTTTACTTGTGTTGTCACTTCTCTCCCCTCAACACGACTTCCTCTGACCGTTGACCGTAGAGGTTCCAGAGGAGACCAACGAACCGGTTCCCGACGAGACGTGTCCTGACCTGAGGTGTTTCGGGTAGTCTCCCGCCGACAACACGTCTCAATGTCGTCCAGTACGTCCCGAGTCTCTGGTTTAAGGTCAGGTCTGTTTGCATCGCTCTGGAGTCCTTTACGAACCTTGCAAGTCCTCATTAGGACCTTTCCGTTGTGGAATCCCGATTGTCGGTACTCAATCGTAGTCACGGTATGGAATTTCGTTCCTTTTTTTGTATCACTTCTTTTTTCGTTTTTTGTGATCGGACGTTCCTACTTCTCGATGGTCTTGTTTAGTTGTGGGTAATTTCCTTCTTTTACACTTGTTCTACGGGGTGTTACGGAGTAGGTGTTACCGGTTGTTGTGTCATTCTTTTGTAAGACCTGTACTCTTCTTTGTCCTTTTACTCTGGGTATTAATTCTTTTATCTGGGTTATATTCGTCCAGGGGTTTATTGTCTCTACAACCTTGATTCTCTATTTTTTAACATTTATTGATGGTATTTGTACAAATCCGCAAATTTTTCTTTTCTATAAGTATTACTCACTTGTCTACATCTGTAAAGTCGTCTTTTATCTTTGATATTTTCTCTAGGTTTACCTTTAAAGTCTTGAGTTTCGATGTTCTAGATTTTATTTTTTAAGTGACCTATTTGAATTTTGTAGCCTAACCTCAGCCGTCTTCTTTCCCAGTAACTTGAACTTTTATCTGGTCATCTTTAATAGGGTAGATTTCTGGTGTCTCTTTGTACTGAAATCTTTCCTTGAATTTTTACCTAAAAATCTTTCAGTGCTCTGAGTGACTGGGTACCCTGCTATTGTCCAATAAATTGTATTTTTCTCAGTCTTCCTTTTTCCTCTCTCTCTCTTAACTCGTCTTTCCTTATAAAAAGTCCTTATTTTCGACTTTTAGGGGGGGAGTAAACCACTTTTTTATAGGTGGGTGTCTAGATTCTTTGATGTCTAGATTCTCGTTCACGGGACTGAACTCCGACTCCGACCTTCTCCCCCGACCCGTCGGGGTCTCTCGACCTCTTCCGACCACTAGACCCTGAATCAGACCTTTTTACTGGACCCGACTCTCTCGCTCTCCCCTTTTTCCTCCCTCCCTCCTTTCCGCTCCTTTCGTTCTCGACGTCGTCCCGGTCCGGCGGGAGAGTCGTCGGGGCACTGGAGTCTCTCGTCGAAGGTCCTTTATTTGGGTCGTCTCGGGTGTCAGTCAGGAACTCTTCACACACCCCTTCCGTTGTCGGGCTCCATAAAATATATAAAAAATCTTCAAATGTCAAGTTCCCCTTCCTTCGTTTTCTCCCGTCGTCGACTCTTCCGCTCCCCTCGACAACGACAAATATCAGTACCCCTTCTCCGTCCACCGAATTCCCTTTACTGACTGCTGTCTTTTTTTTCATTCCAAAAACTTTCCGACTCCGAAGCCCGACTCAGGGAACTTTTATGGTTGTGTACAACTCCTTTTTGTCTCTTATACCACTCACCACCTCGAGCTTAGGGTCTTCACTTTCAGCTAGTCAGCATAGGCTGAGAAACTCTGGGGTACCTGATATGTCAGGTGTCTTAAGAGGTCCGGTCTTTTGACCTCACCCATTCGAAAAGGGAAGAGATCCCCTTGAAGGGTTGGGTCCCTAGTTTGGTCCCAGAGGGCGTAACGTCCGCCTAAGAAATGGTCGACTCAATGTTCCCTTCGGGTTCTTATCACCTCACCCATCGGATGGGGAAGAGGTCACTTAAAAAGGTTGGGTCCTTAGTTTGGTCCCAGAGGACGTAACGTCCACCTAAGAAATGGTTGACTCGATACTCCCTTCGGGGGAGTTGGGGTCTTTCGTATCACGTTTGACACTGGAAAGGTGTTCGTCGAGTGTGAATCTGTTCTCATCCACGACGAGGTCTGTGCTGCGATCAGGGGTGCACAAGGACACTCTCTTCTCGATAACAAAAGAGATGACAATGTCCACTTCTTTTAGAGGTCCCACGGTGTCGGTCGTTTCCGTGTCTCGGGTGGCCCTATCCTTGGGTCCGTCACTCAGACCGCGGTTGTGGAGGGAGCATTGGTTAGGTCCCTCCTTCGCTCGAACCGACGAGCGATCGAGACACTGGAATCCCTCAATCCAAACAGAACTCCTTCCGGCAAGGTGGGGACCCTTTGAGTCTGCAGTAACCTGTCATCTGTCGACGAGACAGGTGACGGGTCGTGCCGACACTCTCGTCCCATCCTTACGGGAAACACTTACGAGTTCCCGAGGAGTTTATATTGAACCCCGAGGATGACTAGCCCGTAAAAGAGTCTTCGTTCTCACGGACGACCCCGAGGTCGGGGTTGCACCCCTGACACTGTAGGTCGATGATAAACTTGGGGGGAACAAAACTCCGTAGGCAATCAATACGATCCTCTCCGTCTACTTTTTCACACTATCTGTTCTTTCATACTAACTTGGGACCTTTTACTAAAAACAATACTTAGTGGATGGGACAAGATACGTGACACGTGGACTCGTGAAGGGATTTGGTCGAGATGTAAGATCTCAGGTGGAGATGTTACATTGGTAATATCTTCATGTTAATAAGGATACAGGGTCGACTCCTTCGATTCTGAGTGTCTCCAGTTCTTTGAACGAGTTCCGGTGTGTGTCCTACTCACCGTCCCCTTCACAAATTTAGACCTACAAGTTGTGGTTTCAGGTGAGGGAGACATCCGATCGCGAACCTGACCGCACCATCAATGACCAAATCTCCTCCCCTGACGCCCTTTCCCTAAGGCCTCCCGTGAAGGGTCTGTACTGGTCCGTCTCACACCTCGCCTACCAGTTCCTCTAGGAGAGGAGGTAAATCTTGCACTAGGATTCTATTAGTAAGGAATTTTTGACCCAAATCTCTGGGGAAACCCCTCGACTATTTTTCTAAACGGAATCTTCCCTATGGATGAAAAAGTACTATAATCCCCCAAGTACCAAGGGGGTCTAGTTAACTAGGTGTGTCCCCGACTCGGGTCCTGACCGAAGTATCGACTACCTGAATAAGAGGGTCGACACCCCTCACGGTGGTAGGACTCTTGAGTGTAGGGAGAAGACCTTGAGAGGAACTAACTCCTCCCAGTGGAACGGGTCCGGGGAGAGGAAGGGTTCCGTTTGGTGTCTCCAATTGACTGAGCCAAGACTCCCCGAGGAGGGGAGGGCCCACCCCAGGACTCTCACGAGGGATTATTTGGAGGACAGACGATGAGTGGGAGTTTCTCAGTCAAGGATCCTCTTGGACCCCATAAGTTGACCATTGTGCGCCTAAGAGAGGAAAGTAGTATTGTCGTTGGTTGTTCCCTTCATACGTACGATCCATACGTGGGTGAGAAGAGTCCGTTTTTCACTTTCACAATCAACGAGTCAGCACAGACTGAGAAACTCCCGGGTACCTGACGTCGGGTGGTCCGAGGACGGGTGGTCCGAGGAGACAGGTGCCCTGATAGGGTCGTTCTTGTGACCTCACCCAACGGTAAAGGAGGAGGTCCCCTAAAAGGGCTGGGTCCCTAGCTTGGTCGTAGAAGACGTAACATCCGTCTAAGAAATGGCAGACTCAGTGGTCCCTTCGGGTTCTTCAGACTTCGAATCTACCGGTGAACGGGTTCCTGGGTCTCGGTCGTCAGTCTTCGCAAAGGTAGGTCTCGGTTTAGGGTGTGAGTGATGTAGGAGAAAGTAGACCTTCCCCCGTCGGGGGTTTCTTGGGTGGTCCGTCCCCTCTACCAACTCGGTGAGGGTATACCTCCGTCTCGGGGACCCAGGATCTTCCCGTGAGGTAGTAACACACGGGACCGACACACCCGTGTAAGTCCCAACTTCTGAAAATTGGATCGGTGGATCACCGGTGGAAGTCCTCCCTCCCGGTCGAGACTGGCCCAGAACACCGTACCCCTGTCGTCACAGATGTCCAGTGAGGTCTTCCTACGGACGATAGGGAGTCCCTCAGTATCTGGACCCACATATAGAATCGGGATGACGAATAATCGACCCACTCACCCCACCCCTACTCCCTACCAGAGGTCACCCCGTATGGGGAGA
Source organism: Capra ibex (assembly GCA_006410555.1). Classification (NCBI taxonomy): domain Eukaryota; kingdom Metazoa; phylum Chordata; class Mammalia; order Artiodactyla; family Bovidae; genus Capra; species Capra ibex. The sequence goes on from SJYO01052474.1 coordinate 21,132,352, forward strand.
GACCCGGGGGGTCCAAGGTACCGGTGGAGCGAGGGGTGACGTTGAAAGGTTTGTAAGGACGAAGAGAAGACGTGCCGGACGGAAGATCGGTGCGAGAGTGGAGGGTTGAGGGACCTGTGAGACAAAGCGAGTGACAGAGGGTTCGGTGTTGTAGTAGACTCCCACTGGAGTTCTAGGTTCGTCCTCCGGGTAAGTGGTCCGGTCGGAGCCCCCGGAACACGACGGAGGAGAGGTCCAGAGTGGAGATCGAGGGGAGTCCGTGAGTGTTGGAACCGGTCGAGGATCGAGGGGACGGGGGTGGTCTGGCGAAAAAGGGTCCCCTAGTCTCGTCGTCCCGACCCGGTCGGTCCGGTGAACTTGGGGAGGGGACGAGTCGAAAACGGGACGTCATCTTGTAAGAGGGACACCAGGGTTGTGTTACAGGGTTGTCATGTCTGAAAAACATTGACAGTCTTTGCACCGTCCCGTACTTTAGTCAATATATTGAGTAGACCGAATTCGGTACCACGTAAGACGAACAAAACACTGTCCCGTCTTTACCTTTTAAAACGGAGCTCCACCTTTAAAACTTTTTCTGTTGGACACGATCGGTAGAGCTCCTCTCCAGACGTACAGCACACACAGGAAGGTCCAGAATACTAGGGGTAACAGTCGCACACCCTGGACGATGGAGGTACCGGGACGGCCGACCGAAGGTGTGAGTTGTCGGGTAACCTTTGGAGGAAGGGAGGTGACTGCGGGGTAACCGGGGTCTCAGGAAAAGATGAGGGTATCACAGGATCCTTTTTTTAGTAACGTAGTGGAACGTTTAACTTCGGGGGGGTTTCAGTTCCAGAGACTGGAGTCACTTCGGGACCGTACGTACTGCTAGAACTAAACGGGGCAAAGAGAGTCGGCGAGAGAATCGAAGGGTTACACGGAGGTCGGGAGTGGGTGGGTGGACCCTCCGGTTGGAACGAAGGAACCGAGGTACTGTTGGATCGGAGGTGGACACTGACCGGAGTTGACGACACCGGAAAGAATGTGCTGGGGAAGAGGACGAGTGTCGGTGGGTCGGGGACCACACGACCAGGGTGACAGACGGGGGAGGTGTCCGAGGACAGGGTGGTCAGTGCAGGAGAAGGAGAATGTAGGAGTTTCCAAAGGAGAGAGGACCGGTACAGGGGGGTTTGAATGACTACACGAGTTTTGTATACGTAGGAATTAAAACTCAGAGATGTCGAAACCAAGGAGAAAGGACGGGAAGAGTAGATTCGAAAAAAAAAAAAATTAACTTCATATTAACAAACCGTTTCAGGGACTACAACCCTTTCTAACTCCCGTCTTCCTCTTCTCCCACAGTCTTCAACTCTACTGACCTACCGTAGTGACTACGTTACCTGTACTTGAGCCCGTTTAAAACCCTCTACCACTCCCTGTCCCTCCGGACCCTACGACGTCAGGTGTCCCAGCGTTTCTCAGCCTGTGCTGACTCGTTGACTTGTCGTTGTTGTTGTTTTTATTAACGAAATGTTACAACACAGTCAAAGACGACATGTTATCTCACTCAGTCGATATACGTGTATTAGGGAAGGGAGAACTCGGAGCGAGGGTGAGGGGCGGTAGGGTGGGGAGATCCGGTAGTGTCTCGGGGCTCGACTCGAAAGACACGATGTGGTGTCGAAGGGTGATCGGAAATAAAACGCGTACCATCACATATACACACTCGCGATGAGATTCAGGGTGAGAGGGTAAGGGTGGGACTTAGGTGCAGGAAAGAGAATACAAACGGAGAGATAAGGAGTCGATTCAAAAAACTTTCTCATTAAAAATTACAGTATATAGTTGTAATTACCCTTTTTATTTTATAATGTTTATCTCAGGTCGTCTTCTCATTATTTATATCATCATATTTACTGTTTCTCTTCAAATAAGGTCCTCAAGTTTCTAACAGTCAGAATTTTTAGATAGGTAAATTAAATGGAGTCCTTGTCTCTAATTTCTTCTTTTTAGTATACTGGTAAACTATCTACGGGTTTTTCGTAAACTATTTTATATTGTATATAAAATTTTTTTTTTGGGAAGTATGTGACCCCTGTCTCACTATTAAGGTTTCTTCCTATTTCTTGTCTAGATTTAGTCCTCGTTCACAGTACGAATGGCTATTTTATGATGGGATATTGACGCGTTCCGTAGGAACTAAACTCGATGGTACTTTCTAACGCACCCTCATTCAAGATCAGTTACGGTAATATTTTATTTTTCTTTTTCACTATATTAATAACCTTTCCCTCTTAGTTCTTGGGATAATTGAGGTATCTGTTAGGTTCCTAGTTCACTCACTTCACTTCAGCGAGTAAGCACAGACTGAGAAACGCTGGGCACCTGACATCGGGTGGTTCGAGGAGACAGGTACCCTAAGAGGTCCGTTCTTATGACCTCACCCAACGGTAAAGGAAGAGGTCCCCTAGAAGGGCTGGGTCCCTAGCTTGGGTCCAGAGGGTGTGACGTCCGTCTTCGAAATTGGAGACGTGGTGGTCCCTTCCTAGTTCACTTCTACTAGTATTAATTATTCAACTGATTCCGTTCATCAATGTTTTCTTTATGTCTTTTTGATAATCTAAAGGACATATTACTATTGTTAGTCAATCTTATATGACCCAACCGGTTTTTCGAGAAAGCCCAAAAGACATTCTACAATACCTTTAATGTTACCCTTTTCCTCAACGTGAGTATTATCGTTGACTCTATGTTTTATATCCCTTTCTTAGAATTGTCCTTTTCACGTCCTGGAGTATTTCTTTTCGAAAGTGTGAAATGACTTGTTAAGTTTATTTATCTCCCGGTATAAACCAAAATTCTATTCTTCTGAACTGTAACATATTTACCGTTAGAAGAAGTTTAAGTGGTATATAAAGGGTATTGACGTTAGTTTGAGAGTCAACTCAAAAACTCAACTTCAACTATTTTATTTAGACTGTAATTAGACCTACTTATTTACACTTCTTTATGTATTCTTTTAAACCCCCTCTTTTTTTTTCTGACTTAATCTCGTAAGGGACTGCGAACAGTATAGTTTATACTTGTTTATATAAAGTTTGGATATCATTGACGTCGTCATTTCATAACCACAGTCTAATTCGTCTGCCTAGTTTCCTTCTCTTGTCTTTTGGGTTTACCGTAAAGGTCAGTCACCCCCTTTCTTATACGACAAGTTCTTTAGTACGACCCTAAAGCGTTTCTGATAACAGAAGACTAAACTAAACTAAATGACTTTGTAACTTTAAAAGGTATACAGTTTTAGTGATGTAACGGTTTTACAAATGTCTATTTTACTACCCTACAGACTCTAAACGAAGTTTTATTATCCTCCCTTCACCATCACTATGTTTACTTTGTTTTAACCGATATAAAACTATTACCGACTTCGACCCACTACCTATACGACTCCGAATAATGTGATAAGACGGAAGAAAATACATGCAAACTTTTAGGGGGGTTTATTTTTGAAACCCCTGAAAGGACCACCAGGTCACTAATTCGGAGACACCCCGAAGGGTCCACTGAGTCACCGTTTCTTAGACGGACGGTTACGTTCCTCTACGTCAAAACTAGGGATCCAGCCCCTTATGGGGGACCTCCTCCGTTACAGTTGGGTGAGATCATAAGAACGGACTCTTTACGATGCCCGTCTCCTCGGACCATCCGATGTCAGGTATCCCAGTGTTTCTCAGTCTGTGCTGACTCGTTGACTCGTCCTTGAGTGTGAGGGTTACGTCCCCCATACTCAAGTCAGGGACCAACCCCTTACTTTTTGGATGAATGGTGAGGCTCCCCAGTTTTTTTTCAAAATTTGTAGTATGTTTAATCTTTAGACTTGATCCTTTTATAAACGTGATACTGTGTGGTTCTATTTACAGGTATTATGTATGTAAAGAGAATCTTCCGTTATGTTTAAAACTGGTAAGGTTATCCTTCTCCTTCTACGACAACTCACTCTTTATAGTCTAACTTTTATTACACGTTCCACCCCATTATAAAGTTTTTATATGTAGTCCTTTGTATAGACTTTCTTATATGTTGTTTTACAATTGACACTAAAAAGACTATTCCGACTTCTACCAAAACGAAAGAAAAATTGTTTTGAGAGACATAAAAAGTCTAAGAACAAATACTCTTCGTTACTTATGAAAATATTGATCTTTTTGTATTTTAATAAAGATAAAGAGAAATTTCCCTCCTTTCTTTTTCTTCTTCCTTTCTTCTTACCTCCCTCTCCTGAAAGGACCGCCAGGTTACCAATTCTTAGCCGGACGGTTACGTCCTCTGTGTCCAAACTTGGCACCAGGTCCTTCTAAGACGTGCGACGTCTCGTTCTTTCGGGTACGGGGTGCTGATGACTCGGAATCGAGATCTCGACCACGAGACGTCGTTCTCTTCTGTGGTGTTACCCTTCGGGCGTGTGGTGTTGCTCTCTTCGGAGGCGAACGGTCTCGATCTCTTTCGGACACGTCTCGTTGTTTCTGTCGTGTCGGTTTTTATTTATTTAATTAATTAAACTCCCCCTTTTTTTTCCCTTCCTCCTTCTTTCCTCTGGATATAGAACACGAAAGAAAGTTTCGGGGAAATATAAACATATTTCATAGGCACAAATAAAAAATTTACATTTACTGTCCATCGTACGAGATTTGTGACAAGATAGGAACGGAAAAGATGAACTGTTATCTATAACCAAACATGGTTAAATCAGAGGGTGGTTATTACGTACTTACGAGGGGTAGGAACGGTTATGTGATCAGACAAAAGGTAGAAACAACTCAAAACTTCCTACTTTTTACTGTAGAGTAACATTAGAAGTGAACGTCAAGGGAGTAATACTCTAACCCATAGAAAAATAGACATGTTCTCGTTACTTAAAAAGAAATAGAGACTATAAATAACTGTAGGGAATGGGTAAAAAGTCACCCTAAAAAGTAAAAAATATAACTAAACATCACCAAGAAAGATATCTTTTTTTCATCCGTAAACAGACGGTACAGACGTTTATAGAAAATCGTTAAATAGTAAACAACGAATTAGAACACGAAAAAAGGTTACGTCCCTATATAAAAATTCATCAACTAAATTGATCAGAAAACAACTTATTTCGAAGTATTCGTGTGTCAAGAGGGGATGACATTCTGGTATATAAATGTATAATTATAATATTTGAGGGTCTCAACCACCATCCCTCCGGACCGTACGACGTCAGGTACCCCAGTGTTTCTTAACCTGCGTTGACTCGTTGACTTGACTATGAGGTATAAAAGAAGATCATAGAAATATCGAAGTCAAAATTGAAAATGTATGAAAAAGGTAATAAAACTTCATTTCTCACTCGACCTCAGTTGAAAAAGGGGTCTATAGAGAGGTCGACACGGGTCTGGATAAATGACTCATTAGACAGAAAGGAGAGACTATACTTTACGGTAAAATACTATAAGATTTCAGGGTATATTTAAACACGGATAAAGACTCGAGAAATAAGATAGTATAACCAGACTGGTTCATAAGAGGTCATAGAGTGATAAAATTGACAAAGTGTGTCTCATCTTGACGAGAGAAGAGTGTTGTGGAGAAATACTCTTAAAGGACCAAGAAGTTCGTACAAATAAAAAGGTATAGTTGAACTTTTACTCGAACAGACCAAAGTTCTTTATTAATACATCCATAATGGATCTATAACGTATTAAATTCTACTTAATTGTAATAATATGAATTCTAGTTGTAAAAGGTTGGGTTCTTCAAAAAGTAGAGGTAAACTACTCAAGATAACGTAATGACTTGTTGTAGAGTTTTAAGAAGTATTACCTAGAACGGGAAATAACGATAATGTTAACCAAAAGGAAAGACAACATAAAAATTTGAAGACTAACAAAGTAACTCCTTACGACAATTAAACGGTATAATTAAAACGTAGTCGTTAGGAGATCTTAAGAATGATAAACGTTAAAAAAGGTAACTAAGAGAACCCAAAAGTTCAATATATTAGTGTAGTAAAATGTACTTCCTATGTTAAAATGAAGGACAAAAGATTAAACCACGAAGTAAAGAAAGAGAATAAATTGACGAAATCAATTGTGAAGTAGATTGACGAGGAATGAGATTACCCTGAAGAAGATACCAAATTAGCAATTCGATCTACTTCTTAAACCAAACTTTATTTGTCTTTTTATTAGTTTTGTGTTTTGTCTTCTCCTTTATTTTTACCGAGTACTCATATACTCATCTACGAACGGGCGTCTACATGAAGAATATATGGTCTACTCCCAAGTGAACATACTGAGACGGGTACGGAATGGAGAGGACCAGATAGTGGTAGAAACCAGTTAATCACAAATGTAATACCACTGATACGTTTGCACCGGTGTCGTCTTAGTTAATCGTATGTTCCAAATTCGAAACACACACATCCAAAAAAACGAAAAGGTCCTGAACGATTAACCGAGATAAAATAAAAAAGGGTACTAGAGGAAGTTTGTCAAGAGGTACGAATTATATTCCGAATACGAAATAAGTCTTCGAGACCACGGAGTCAATGAAATTAAAACTCTTTGGTGGACGGTACTCGGGAGAGAGGAACCCGAGGGTTGCCCTGTCCTATCGTCGAGGGACCCGAGTCGATAGTCGGTCTCTGTAGAGGGTTAACGAGAGGTCTAACCTCGGTGACGAAGACTTTAAAAGACAGGTGAAAAGAAACGAAGGCGGAAATAAAACTCCTCATGTAATAATTGTTGAGTGAATTGACTACACAACTTTCACTTTCACAATCAGTGAGTCAGTACAGGTTGAGAAACACTGGGGTACCTGATATATCGGGTGGTCCGAGGAGACAGGTACCTTAAGAGGTCCGTTCTTATGACCTCACCCATCGGTAAGGGAAGAGGTACCCTAGAAGGGTTGGATCCCTAGTTTGGGTCCAGAGGACGTAACGGTCATCTAAGAAATGACAGACCCGGGAATGTATTAGAAATTTTACAGAAATAAGACACGACGACGATAACGACGATTCAGTGAAGTCAGTACAGGCTGAGACACACTAGGGTATCTGCCGTCGGGTGGTCCCAGGGGGTAGGTACCCTAAAAGGTCCGTTCTCATGACCTCACGGTCTACTATTATTAAACAGTACATAACCTAAGACCCAACTTTAATGGAAGGGAGACTCAAAACTTCAAGACCAAGGAGACGTAAAACCTCAGAGAACTTCCTTTTTTTGTCTTAATAGAACGGAGACATTGCAAGTACCCGAAAATATAAAAGAGAGACTTGTAAAAACCCAATAAAAGAAACAAGGACTGTGTGACTTCAAAATCCAACTGTATGTGACGACTAAGATAAGAAATATTTCTGGAGATTTGAAGTCCCAACCATTAAAAGGAGACAATAACTAAACTATCAAAGGAGGGGAGTCTCGAGAAACAAGAGAGAAAGACCTTGAGGATAATCAGGGTACACTTGGATGGTTTAACTAAGAGAAAAGTAAAGATAAAAGAAAAAGTAGACAGGACGATAAGACGAAAGACCCAATAAAGGAGTTGAAGTAGAACCTTACGACAACTTAGAAGTAGAAGACGAAAGTTCCTTTAAAGGCATTAAAATAGAAATTAAATTGACTTATAAAATAAAACCGTCGGTAAGAATTTTACAAAAGTAAAGGTTCTCGCGAAAGAACAGGAAGGGAAAACCATGACAGAGACACCTGTAATTAATCACCGACACGAGCAAAACAAACTTAAGAAAAGTCAAGAAGTCAATAAAGGTAAAGGAGTCCCCAGAAGAAAGAGACACAAAGGGAGTCAGAGTAATACCACCTCTGAGAGGAACGTCCCCACTCAATAGAAACCGACGTAGCTAAGTATATAACTTTTTATTCTGTGACTTTACGGTAAACCCTCAAGACACACACAACCCCCAAGGAGTCATCGACTCAAACCGAGAACCCAAGAGTCGCCCTCGACCGACGAGAGACCCCTAGGAGTGTCCAGACAAAAGACTCCGGTAAGTCAAAAGGACCTTCTTTGGAGGTTAGTACACTGACTCCCGACCTCTGACCATTAGACCACCATACCCAACTGTCAATGTATTCGTCTGCAAGTTTATTAGAGGGATGAGACCGTGGTCTAGAGTAAGAACGGAAGACGGTACGGACCGAGACACCCCCGGTCAAGAGTCCCCAAGAGTCCTCATGTCGTCGGGGAAGAGCAAATGACAGGGAAGAGACTCAAGAGATTCGGTTACGAAAGAGGTGAGAAGATATACTGACAAAGTCTGGAGGTCGACGAGAATCAGAAGATCTTAAAACACCTCTGGAGAGTAGACGACTTCCGGAGAGGAGTAGTAACATAAAAATTTAATTAAATAAAACAAATGAATACAAAAACCGGTACGGTACATCGTATACCCTAGAATCAAGCGACTGGTCCCTAGTTTGGGTATTGGGGACGTAACTTTCGTACCTCAGAATTGGAGACCTAGTGGTCCCTTTAGAGACATAAAGAAGTCTTTTCTTATAGGGGAAGGATATTCAGATCTCCGCAGAACTCTTTCTTCCCTCGATCCTGAGACAAGGTACCCGGTGAAGTACACTGACTCGAAGATCCCTGGTATCGACAAAGAGTTAGTAGAAACCCAGGGATCTCGACTCGTGTCACTTACCGTATCCAGTCGTCAGACATTTCATAGGGGGGTCGTCTTACCTTGGATGACCAGAGAGACTTCGGGAGTACAAATTATGTCACAGACTACCGGTCCTCTCGTTTCGCAGTGTGTGTCTTACTACCCCAGGACGTCTGGAAAACAGACCTCTTCTCTTGTCTCATTTCCCCGACCTTCCCCTATACGTACCCCAAAGACCGGTGTACGTTTATAGTTTCTCTAGAGTACGGTCTCCTGATTGAGAAAGAAACACCGGAGTCTCCTGTATTCAACCTGATCACTCCATGCCCCTCAATAAGTTACTGTCTAAGTCGAGGAATGTACGTTCGGAGAAGTAAAGAGTCGACTACCTTATCTAGTGACCTCTCCTCTACTCAAGGAACGGGACCTTTACCAGTTCGTCTCGATCCGTTGGTCGATAATCTCAATGACATCTCTCTCTCTAGAGAGTAACCAACTCTCTAATCTGATCTAAGAAAGGATTAAGACGATCTCAATTTTGTGGGAGAAAACATCATTTAGTAACTATTCTAGGAGAAATAATATAATATGATTTTGTCATCATATCATAAAATTTCTCATTTTCTTATTTCTCATTTCGATGAAATTTCTATAAAAAATCTTTTACTTATGTTACATTTAACCATATCGGTGACACCTTTTGTCATACGTTCCAAGAATTTGTCGATTTTTATCTTGGTGGTATATTGAGTCCTCAAAGTGAGGACTCATATTTGGACTTTTTTTGTTTTTGTGATTAAACTTTTCTATGTATGTGCGATTACAAGTATCGTCGTAATAAATGTTAACGGTTCCATTCCTTCGTTGGATTAGAAGGTAAGTGTCTACTTACCTATTTCTGTTCTACCGTGTGTGTGCGTCTGTGTCTTACCTTATGATGAGTAGATAATTCTTTTACTTTAAAACGGTAAACGTCGTTACACCTACCTGAGACTCCCATAACACGATTCACTTCATTCAGTCTGTTTCTGTTTATGATATGTTAGTGATTATGTATCTTAGATTTTTTATATTGTTTGATCACTTATAATTGTTTTTTCTTCGTCTGACTATCTCTTGTTTATTCACCAATGGTCACCCTTCTCCCTCTTCCCCTCCCCGTTCTATCCCCACTTCCTTTTTTCCCCAATAACATCCCACTGTACCTGAAGGATCCACCGCGATCACCATTTCTGTGGACGGTCACGTCCTCTGTCTTCTCTGTACCCAAACTGGGACCCAACTCTTCCAGGGGACCTCCTCCCGTGTCGTTGGGTGAGGTCATAAGAACGGACCTCTTCGGGGTACCTGTCTCCTCCGACCACCCGATGTCGCGTATCCCAACGTCTCAGTCTGGGCTGTCTTCGTTGAATCGTGCGTACCCTAATGTACTTTAGTACATACACTTCGAAGACTTTTAATATGTCATGATGGTTTAAATTTCTTAGAAAGTAAGTTATTTTTTTTAGTTATGTAAAGAGATTAACTGTATGTTTTTAATTTTACTGTGTTAATATTATGTCCTTATACACAAAATTGTACATTTCTAAGAACGGACCGACCGAGATGGCGAAGACAGGACGAGGGTCTTGAAGAGCCCCGAGGACTGCAACGAGTCGGGCCGTGAGGGAGGACCGACAGATATCCATTGAACGGGGTGTGAGTGTCCTTGACGAAATTACAGGGAGAGAAGAGGTACTACTTAAGGAGGGATAGACCAGACTTGACGTAGAGGGGGAGGATCCATCTTCTGTCAATAAAAGAGAGGGATGATAGAAATTGGTGAAAATTAAGAAAGGAGAATTGAGTCTTCACCTGAGTTTGTTTATAACATATAACTACGTATATACACCCTAGATCTCTTTACCATGTCTGCTTGGATAATGGTTCCCGTCCTTACCTCTACGTCTGCGCTACTTGTCTACACACCTCCACCCCGACCCCTTCCCCTTCATCCTACTTGACCTTCTAACCCTAACTTTATATATGCTTTGGTACACATTTGTCGATCGATCTCCCTTCGACGACGTATCGCGTCCCTCGAGTCGCACCACGAGACACTAGTAGATCTCCCCACCCTCCCGCCCGATCCCTCCGAGTTCTCCCTCCTCTGTTTACATATGTGTACCGACTGAGTGAAATAACATGTCGTCTTTAGTTTTGTTGTGTCATCGCGTTCATATGGGGTTATTTTATGTTTTAAAATTTTTTAAAGAGGTTGGATTTGTCCTATGTCTTTGGGGAAACAAGGTGTAGAAAAAATTTGACGACGAGATAGAGGGGGAGGGAGAAGGGTGGTTGCTACCTCTGCTTAGATGTGAAAGATACAGGGGAAAGAGTTGGGGGATCTGGGCGATGCTGGACCAGAGAGATGGGCACGTGGTGACTCTGGTGACTCAGTGCTCACTAGATTAAGGGTCGAGGTCGAAAGTCAGAAGTAGAGGTCCTAAGAGACGTCGTAAAGTGAGGTGTTTTTACAAAACAATAAAAGTCCGTAGGAGATAGAACCACAAGAAAAAGGAAAAGACTAAGTAAGCACGGTCGGACAGAAATGACCGAGGAAGGGTGAAAAGGTGGAGGAAGGACGGGGGGAGGAAAAGAGGAGGAGGAGGTTAGAGAGAAGTTTGACAGTCCGGGGTCATAAGACAGAGAGAGAGGGGTGAAGGAGACAGAAATTTAATAGAGAGAGTAAGGATACTGAAGCTACTGGGAGCCTACATCAAATGAGGGTCCAGGGGTCGGTCGGAGTCGGACAGAGGAATCAAGGTCAGGGTTTGTGTGTCACCGGAGAGTCCGATAAGTTTGAGTGGGTCGAAGGACCAAAGAAGTGGAGTTGACTACCACGGTCGAAGTGGACCTACGGATTTGACGTGCGTGTCTTCGGTACGAATAAAGAGAGGGAAGGTCGGGTGTGCGTCGGACGGGGATTCAGGACGACTAGAAGGGAGTCTTCGGAGAGAGTTTGGACCGGGAGAAGGGGTAGGAAGGTCGGTGGGAGAGTAGTAACCTGAAGAAAGATACAAGGTCAACCAGAGGTACCGGTGATCTAAAGAAGGTGAGGTCAGGAAGGTGAACTAGAAAGTGTCGAGAGAAGTCTTCTGGGTAGACTCGGTCCTGTGAGAGGAGACAGAATGGATGTCGGAGGTGTCCGTGGAGTAACAGGTGTCGAGTTCGACTCCGAGGAACACCCCGAGTCTTGGGGAAGAGATAGGACACGTGGGTGGAGGTGTCGTCGGTAGGACTCAGAGGCATCTGGGACTTGTGTGGACGGAGTATTCTACTCGGGAAACGAGAGGTCTCTCACTTTCCGTGATCAGGAACAAGAGAGAGTATGCCACGTAGGAAAGGCGAGGGTACTCGTGACCGTAACGGGAGCCCAAGACTGTCGAGGTAAGAGTGGCGTAGGGATCGGAATAAGGAGAAACTTATTCGTCACAAACCGTGTCACGATCGTGTGTCGGTCGCGACACACTAATAGTCATATTACTGACTTATTTACTTACTCGTCTACCCAACTAATTTTTTAATACGGAAGTAGACGGAAAAACAGTAAGGTATCCGGTCTAAACTGACACGTATGTTTAGTGGACCTTTAGAACAATTTTACACCTAAGACTAAGTCGTCCAGGTCTCTAAGACTCTAAGACGTAACGATTGTTCGAGGATCCACTAGGACTCCGACGACAGGTGTCTGGTGCGCAACTCCTCGGCCCGGAATCTGATACGGTTACCAAAAGTTTGAACAAATGATAATCTTAGTGGACCTCTCGAACTTTTTTTTTTTTTTTTAGGCCTGCGGGTCCCACGTACGTCGTGATCTAGTCTTACAGACACCCTCCCTCGGTCCGTCGTTCTGATAATTTCTAAGGGTCTACTAAGGTCACACGTCTTTTCGGTCCCTTGAGGATGGGACTCGGTGGAGACTGAAACGGATACTACTAAGTGTCAGTACCCATGAACAATCTTCGTCGACCCCTCGAAAATTAGTGGATGACTTCGGACCCTGGGTGGGTCTGGTTAATTTAGTCTTAGAGACCCCAAGCCTGGACTTACAAAAATTTCGGGAGCCCACTAAGATTATACGTCGGTCCCAACGTTAAGTAACAAAAGTCGGGGTCGAGACTCCTTGTCGACGTCCAACCTCCCTATTCCTCAGGTCCTATGGCTTTTCCACACTTCAGTCTGGGGCCAGAACCGAAAGACCACTACATTAAAACCTCATCAATTAAGTCGGAGTAGTTACTTTACTCTAATTTTTATACACGGGAGGAACGGGGTTAAAAATAAAAAAGGAAAAAGGGGTTTGAGTAAATAAAAATTAACTTCCTTTTAACGAAGTGTCATGACACAACCAGAGACGGTATGTAGTTGTACTCAGTCCGTATGTATATGTACATAGGGGAGGGAGAACTTGAAGGGAGAGAGTGGAGAGAGGGGAAGGATGGGGAGAACCAACAATGTCCCGAGACTAAACTTAAGGAACTCAGTATACCGTTTAAGGGTAACCAATAGATAAAATATGTACTATCACATGTACGAAGACACAATAAGAGAGGGGGTTAAAAATTAACAGAAGACCTCACCTTTCCCTTTATTTTACCCCTTTTTACCGGTGTGTCCTCGGAGAGACGTGCAGAGAGTATACACCAGTGGTGAGCACAGGGGTGGATAGTCGAACCGAAGCCTCCGGGTACCGACCCCCGTCAGAGACCGTCCAGACCAATCCTTCGTCTACCAAGTCCTCGTCGGGTCCGGCGATCCCTGCAGGGTCCCTGGACGTAAGCATCCGTCCGACTCTCCACCTTAGTTTGTGCTGGGGACGCTCCGTAAGACCGGACGTCGGACCTACGACGTGTCGCCCGACCAACCGGGACTTATCTGTCCCGTGCGGGCGACAAGAGGCGCGAGTGGCGCCGCGCCGGTGGACTGGGTATCGTCCCCCGGACGCCCAGACGTGCCCGAGGAAAGACTACTCGACAGAGACGTTTGGACACGACCACGACGCCCTTCCCACACTTTACTTGTGTTTTTCTCGTCCAAGTTCTGACCGGAGGATGGTCGTGAGGGGCGGGGACCGACGGACTCGAACCCGAATCGAAGGAGTCGACGATACTACTAGTAAAAGATAAAATAGTCGTAGTAGATATGTGTATGTTTCCGGAACCTGGTTCGGCCGTGTGAAGACAGAGACCTTCGTCGTCTTTGGGTCTCGGGTCGCACACTTCTTCCCGATCCTTGTCCGAGACCCAAGAGTCATGGTCCCTTAGAACTTTAACGGACACACAACAAGCGAGTCAACACAGACTGAGAAACACTGAGGTATCTGATATCGGGTAGTCCGAGGAGACAGGTACCTTTAGAGGTTCGTTCTTATGACTTCACCCAACGGTAAGGGAAGAAGTCCCCTAGAAGGACTGGGTCCCTAGCTTGGACCCAGAGGACGTAACGTGCGTCTCTATTTAGGTCGTTCGGAGGTCCTTCCCTTTCTCCTTCACTTTCCTTGTCGTTCACGAGGACACTCTGTCCGGACCTACCCTTCCGGATAGACAAAATCAACCCAGACCCGACCCCCGAAGGTACAAGACTTTTGGTCTGTCGAGAGACAAAACCAAAAGAGTTGCCGGTTTGGTGTGTTTGAGAAGATCGTGTAGATCATAGATCGTGTAGAAGACCTTCATCCGGAGAAGACCTTTTTCGGGTTAAAGGACCCTGTGTGCTCTGGGACTAACCCGATTCCCGACCCCCTCCCAGAACTGGTTGTGAGGGTGGTAGGGTCTTAGATAAGTGGGGTTCCTTGACAGTGGTAGTGAGTGGGGTTGAGATTCCCTTGTTTTTACGGGAGGGTGGAGGTCGGAAGTTTATGGAGATGGACGCTCGTACCTCGGAACATAAAGTGTCAATCTTAGAAACTCCCAGTGTCGTGTTGTTTTGTCTTTCTCGGAAGTTCAAGTTGGTTGGGGAAGACCAAGGACACCTCTGCAGGCTCTGGTCTCTCCCTGTTCAAACGGGTTTCGGTGTACCACTCACTCCTCGACCCGATTCTCGGTCCGGAGGGGTAGTAACACCAGTTGAGTCGGGGTATGTAACAGGAGTAGGACTGATGGTCCCATTTTTACGGTTACTGAACACGTTTAGGTGAGGGATCGAGGTGTCACATTCTAACTCTCTTTTGTTTCTCCCGGAAGTCAGGAAGGTGGGTTGACCTTCGTTTCGTCGACTCTTAGAACAGGATTTTTCCCTTTCCCGGAAGGACTCGTGGACCTCTAACGTCCCAAGGGACCTGGTGGTAAACTTATTCTTTAATAAGTTTACTCAGTTAGTGCTGGAAGGTGTTCTTAGTCCCCGTGGGTTGGAGAATGACCCGAAGGGTCCACCGCGAGCACTATTTATTGGGGTGGGGGGGGGCGGGGGACGGTTACGTCCTCTACATTCTCTGTACCCAAGCAGGGACCCAGTCTTACTAAGGGACCTCCTCCCGTATCGTTGGGTGAGGTCATAAGAACGGACCTCTTAGGGTACCTGTCTCCTCGGACCGCCCGATGTCAGGGACCCCAACGTTTCTCAGTCTGTGCCGACTTCGCTGAATCGGGTGTGCGTACGTGGGAGAATAATGACATTTCGGATATGATGTGTCAGGGACGACCAAACGAGACGAGGGTTCCCGTCGAGGTCTCCCGTTCGGGCCACACCGACAGTACGCCGGGACGTTCCACACGCGACAGGAGGAGGTGGGGGTGACGTCCGACACTCACATACACTGATTACTTGACGACGACCAGAGTAGACGCGTAGCAGTCCACCACGGACAGGTTGGTAGAGTAGTATAGATCACGTAAACATAAAAGAGCATAAGGACTTGTCGCCACGAGTCGAAGGTGGGTGTCTCTCTTCGGCTCTGAGACTCTTGAGGCTCTGTTATCTTGAACCGGTCTGTCGCAAACCCCTCTGTCGAGAGACCCCAAAAGAACCCGAGAATCCCAGTTGCCAGGAGGTGGGTATGGGAGGGGACGGGGTGACTGTGTGAACAGAAGTGACATGAGTAGTCTGATTGATGACGGACACTCCCCGACCCCGTCTACGATATAGAGACAAAAGTACGACACGTCTCTGTACTGATCAAGTTCCAATGAGTCTTGGGTGACAGTCACGGTTGGAACATGGACCTCGGAGACCCCTTTGTCTACGTGACACGTGTCCCCAACGAGGACAACCGACTCCTCTGTGGGAGGAACAGAAGGAAGACTCCCGACGTCTTAGGTTTGCAGCCGGAACCCGTTCTCTAGGTACAAAGGACCCTTCGAGGTACATCCCTCCTCTTGTGACTGGAACAAGGTCGAGTGGACACGGAACGGAGTCAGGGACGACTCGGGTTCCCAGGGTGACTACCTATCACTCCACTAGTCCTACGGAGATACACTAAGGAATCCCTTCCATTATGGGACTCGAAGAACCGGGGTTCTGATTTGAGATCCTGTTAAAGGTGAAACGAGAGGATAAGAAACAAACCCCCCACCCCTGCCCCCGAGGGTCGATCTCGGGACTCACCTCCCAATCGCGACACACTGAAACCGGACGGGTCTCGACAAGGAGTGTGTACGAAGGATACCCGTGGAGCGATCATCGTCTCTCAAGGACGTAAGAACGACGAGACTATCCTGGACCCAAAGGTAGGTATCCCTCTCCGACTCTGGGACCGGTCCTCCGTCCTCGGAGAGTCCTTGGGTCCATAAAATCCTCGACCGATAGAGACTAAAGTCTACGATGACTGACAGTCCTGAGAGTTCGACACCCCTAGTAGGGACGAAGCCGATTAGGGTAATACGTCTACCTCTTTTTCTCCGACCCGTGTTTCTCAACGAACTTGTTCAGAACCGGAGTACGATTATGTCCCTTACCACGACTCAGTCAGGTCGAAGGACGACTCATGGACTGCCCTCACCACCCCACTTCTGTCCCACCTCCCAACCCCTCACCTTGACTTCGAGGAGACCGGTCACTACTGAAACTAGTCCGTTCCTGTTAGAGTCTCTGGACCCGAGAGGGGGAGTGGTCCACGTTACAGTGTACGTCCGAAGGACACCCGACCCTGGTGAGTGGAAGGGACCGAGAGGAGGGGTCCAGGATCAACACGGGTGTTCACTTGTTCGGTCCGAGTCCAGGTGACCCGCTTGTAGATAGACGGACGGTAACCGGTCGTAAGGGGACTCCGGTACCGGTCTACAATGGATTGTGATCGAAGGATCCTTCGATCCTTCGGTCTCGTAGGACCTTTCATCGGTCCTCACCCCGATCCGTCTACCACTGGGTCTCCTGGTTCAAACTCGACGTCTTTAGGACCCCGCTTCCCTTCCCCCGTGACGGGAGTCACCTTCGGTATATGGGAACACCAAACGTACACAACGGGTGTGACGGTGGTGGGGGTGGTGTGTGTCGGAGTAGTACTTTTAATTAAGAAAACCTTATTGTCGGAAAAAGACTAAGGGGAACTCTGGACCCCTTTGAGTCCTACGGTATCCTCGACCCGAACCCGAAGACGGAACACTCTTCCTTCGGTGACCCGACCCCAGTGACAGGGAGGAAAGGAAAGGGATCGGACCCTAAAGAAAAGAGAGGAGAGAGACTATCGAGCCTTCGTTCGTCTTGTTACCGAAGAAGTCTCTTTTCCGGTAAAGGACGACCATCACACGTGCGAAGTGAGGTTCAGGGTCTCGAAGACATTTCTCCGTGGGAGGAGGGACTCGGGTCTAGAGGAAATCACGATATCCGAGTCGTCCTGTTTCGGTTGTGGACCTAGACGGGGGCCCAGTCGAGACTGTTCCAACCGGATTAGAGACGATAGACTCTCTTTTCCTACAGATCCCTCCTTCTTACAAGATTAAAGGTCCATCTTCTTCTCCAAGTACCAGGGGTCGGAACGGTTCCCAGAGACTTTATCCCACCCCACCCCGTCCTGTCTCTCTCCACTGAAGAACCGAAGGGAGTAGGTAGAGACTTAGACGAGAAGAATCTCCTCAAACCCACTGTCATTCCTCTGTGGACTCGTTTACCTCTCTCCATAGACTCTGTTGTAAGGTCATGATGGAGACCACGGAAGTAGTCGGTTTCCTTTGGGCCTCACCTCTCTTGGTGTCCCTCTAACCGACGCAGGACCTAAGGTGAACCTCTTACCACATCTCACGCCCAAGAGAGTCTCCAGAGATATACCGGTCACTTCGCTCACACTCGATGTGTCTCAAGACGTTGGTGTTTTTAATGAGAACCCCGGAGGCCCCTTCAGACCCTGTGTCGGGCCCCCTTTTGAGTACGTCTGTAACGAGGTAGATCTCGAGGTTTCGGTACTGTAAGTCGACTTGTGACTGACGCCCCCCTTCGTCTCTCCGTCCGTCCTGAGTAGGAGTGACGGGCAGGTGATCGACTCCGGGTCTAAGTCCTTTTGTCCTTACCCGTCCCGATATTTTTACAGACCCCTCCTTTTTGTTCAATTCAGTGAAGGCAGTACAGACTGAGAAACGTTGGGGCACCTGACATCGGGAGATCCGAGGAGACAGGTGTCTAAGAGGTCCGTTCTTATGGTCTCACCCAATGGTACGGGAGGAGGTCCCCTAGAAGGGCTGGGTCCCTACCTTGAGTTTAGGAAATACAGAGGACGTAACTGCCCACCCAAGAAATGGGATCGTGGTGGACCCTTCGGGGTCCTTCCCTATTGTCTCCGGTACTTGACATAAAACTCTTAAGTCTTTTAGGATTTGGGACTGTTACGGAAGACTTCCGACCAAACGGAAACGTCCCTCCCTTAGACCGAAATAAATGAATTAAAATTATTTGACTCCACCCTTGTCCCTTGGACGTTGTCCCGGAATCGTCGGAGACAAGTCTCAGTGATAGGGAACCTCCTTCGATCTGAAGTTACGTCTCTGTGGACCGTCAGTCGAGACCTCTAAAGCGACCGACCAAAATGGGGAGGTTCGAAGGTCTGTCTCCAGACCCTTTCCCTCCGTTCCCGGTCTGAACACACACACCACCCCCGTCACCCCTTCTAGATCCTCAATTCAATCTTCGGTCTCTCCGGGTACGTCCCTCAGAGTAAGGGTCCAGGTCGTGGGTCAAGACCCTCCTTTCTCCGCCGCGGTCCCGCCCGCACCTCGACAGGCCTGAGACCACGACTTTTGCTTCAGACGGCGGCTCGCCTCGTCAATCGTTCGGATTCGGAACAGGCCCACCCCTCCCTACCTACCTTTACTTAAGGGGGAAGATGAGTGCGAGGTTCCTCTCTTCCCGTGTTCACTCAAGCTCGTTCTTCCGTCCAACTCGAAATCCTTCACACGAAGGTCTGCTTCGATGTCGGTCCAGCCCGGTTTCACCCGGTGTCGGACCGACCCCCATCCCACGCTGGACCGGTACGCACCGTCTACTCGACCCCCCTTTTCTGGGACCTGGGCACGACCAGGGAACGACCCGGGGATGTGAGGATGTGACCAGTTCCTCCTCGCGGACTCCACAAGAGTGTGGATACGGTGACTGTGCGAGGGGATCGTCTGAAGGTACTCTCGTTGGTATGTGTGGAGTACCTGTGTGCTGCACGAGGGTCTTGTGCGTATGTGGTTCATGTATCGTCATGGTATGTGCGCGGGACGTGTCCCCGTGGCCGAGGGGGAGGTCCGACAACTCCGAGGGTGGGGTCAGAGTGTGGGGGTGCAGACCGGACCAGCAGGGAGAGGTGGATCAGAGGACCAGAGTCTACCGCGAAGATTCCCTCCGGGTTGCCGGCTCTTCGGAGCCAAGATCGGACGCTGGGCTATTCCACGACCCCTCATCGTCTTTCCGCCGAGGATCCGAGTCTTTACACCCCCTCTGTCCTCCTCCCCGATCCAGAGTCTGGGGTCTGAGGGTCAATGCCACGGTCTTATGCTCTCCTTACACCTGTCCTTACTCACATTTACAGAGGGAGGGGGTACGACCCCTGTGGGACTCCTGGACGCGCATGGACACGCACCCTCCGGGGCGCACCTCGGGAGAGTCACTCAGGCTTGGACGACCGAGGAGACCAAGGGGGACCTATTTCCACCCTACCCGCACCCCCAAATGGGGCGAACGGGAGGTTCGGCGGAGGACAGCACCCGTCGTTCCTTTGAGGCACGGCCCGCTGCCCTTCAATGGGCCCAGGCCCGCGATCCTCCCTCGCGGGAGACCAAGGGCCAGGGCGGGCCCCAAGGGAGCGGGGGCGCGGGCGGCGGAAGCGGTGGAGCAGACGCGGGACGGCGGGCTTCTGACGCGCCTCGGACTTTCGGCCCTCGGGCGGGCGGGAGGGCCTCTCAGACGACGACTGGACGTAACTGCAGTAACGCAGTAATCCAAAGGGGACCTTTGTGACCGCGCGGGTTTTATCATTGTGTAATTAAGTCCGGCCCCCTCGTCCCTCTCTGACAAACATTGGGACGGCGATTGAGACGCGCGGTCGCTCGAGCGATGCCGGGGGTGGGCAAGGCTCGCGTCGCGACTCGTCCGAGCGGCGGATAAAACTCTTGTTTCTTACCGTTTTATATCTTAGGGCCTCTCTCTCACGCCCCCTGCGGCTCTGGGAGAGCGGAACGTGCGTGTGTGTGTGTGTGTGTGTGTGTGTGTGTCACGTGTTGTGTGGACTCAGACAGATGGAGCCCGTCTGCGAGGAACTTAAGTCCGAGAAAGTCCCTGAACGACCCCACACACTGGTCTAGGGGCCCCGTTTTCTATCCGGGTCCAGTGCCGGAGGCCGAGACGACCCAAACTTCCTGCTGGAGGGATGGCGGCGGGTCGGTAGGCAGGGCGCCCGTCCTGCTGGACCTTGGTGTACGGGTAGGGGTGGGTGTAGATGTCTGGGTTCGCCCTCCTCGAGGAAAGAGCCTGTCGTCCGCGTGGGGACGCGATAGGGGTGGGGGGTGCGGGTGCCGCCGAGGGCCTGGGGCGGTCTCCTCTTTGGGACGTCCCTAGGTCGAACGGCGGTTTGGTGTCAAACCGGTGGGCCATGAGAGACCGTAGGCCTCTCTTGACTAGAGTTGCCTTCTTGACCAGCCCAAACGACAGTGTCTAAGGTGTCAGCAAATACGACCCCTCGCTTGCTGAAAGGACTCGCAGTGGAGTGAGGGCGAGAACCGCTCCGGGCTCTGTGTGTCTTTGCACTCGTGGGTCGGAGTCTCCAAGAAATGATTCGAGAAGCAGGAGGGCACTGACCCGATAACTGAGTTGGAGACGCTCCCACTCTAGCGAGGGGAGGCTGGTTTTATCGTTCGCGAGTCGGGACCCCGCCTCCGCCCCTCCGTCACACACCCCGGGCCCTCGAGTCTTGCGTTTCTGACGCGGGAAACCTGCCTCGCCCGAGCCGCCCGAGGGTTCCCGTGGATTCACATTCGCCCCATCGTCCCTCCCTCCCAGAAAACTCTGCCGAGTCTGAAAGGGAAGGAGGGTCTCCAGCGTCTCTCCAGGAAGGTGAGCCGGATTGACGTGGGACCCGAAGAGAGCGGAAACGACAGACGCCGAACCGCCCCGTCCCGCCCTCCGCCGCCCCTCCGCGAGCCGCGGACCATAAACCTCTGTGCAGGGTGTTCACGACACAGAGGAGCAGGACACGCGTCTCGAGTCCCGTTACTGAACCGAGTGTGTCGGGAGAGAAGGCGTCGTGGCCCTACCCCACCACCCTTCCTTACCGAGAGGTCATCGCGGGACTGGGCTCCATAGGGGAGAACCGAAACAAGGGCAACTGGTGTTTCCACTATCTGTTGTTCACACGACTGGAACCACGTGTTTGGGTCTACATGGATAGTTTGTCCTCGGTCTAGCTTCTCGTTCGAAACCTCTTCTGTCCACCCCGGAATGGTGCACACTCGAGACACAGACGGAGACGGATCCGGAAAGGAAGAGGCTCGACACCACCTTTTCGACCAGCATTTCGAGTGAGGTCTCAAACGACACTTCTACTGTTCTCTACTGGGCCTCTTACACGACCTCTTTACTGCCCGCGAGACAAGGACCAGGACTGGGAGGACGCCCATCACAAAAAAGTCGTCCCTCACTTGGGTACGAGGGGTTATATATATGAAGGACCGGTGCAGAAACCCCCTTTTGACCAGTTTCCTGTCACCCCTTTGTCACGGTACTTCACGGGGTCGGGGGGTTTCAGACCGGAGAAACCAGAAAAGGAGGTACAATAGTCGGGCCCCTGGTTTCAGCTTTTCATCCAAAGATTACGGAAGTCCCCGAAGGGTCCACCGTGAGCACCATTTCTTATCTGTACTCAAGGTAACGGACCTCCTCTCGTCCCGTTAAGGTCATAAGAACGGACCTCTTAGGTGTTCCTGTCTCCTCGGACCGCCCGATGTCAGGTATTCCAGTGTTTCTCGGTCTGTACTGACTTCGCTGAATCGTACGTATGTCACGGAAGTCTAAGTTCAAGTCACCTCACCACCACAGACCCCCACCCCGTTATACCATACCGAGACTAAGGGAAAGAACTCCGAATTAAAGGTCGTCTGGTACGTGGTTCCGATGTACCAGACCGTACGGGAGTGGCGACGGAAGAGTGGGTGTCGAGGACAGGGCGCCCGATCCCAGTAGTAGACGGACAAACCAAGGGGTGACTGGTACCGTTCCGGTACACCGTGCCGTGGAGGACCATGTCACGGACCGTGTCGTCGACTGTAACTAATGACCATTGGGTTACTAACTGTCAGGAAGAAACCCCTTAGAGGACGAGGTCGGACAGATAAAGGTAGAGAGAAAGGTGTAGTTTCAGGTGGGTCAGGGGTTCTTTCACTTCAACGAGTAAGTACAGGTTGAGAAACGCTGGGGTACCTGACATCGGACGGTCCGAGGAGGTAGGTACCTTAAAAGGTCTGTTCTCATGATCTCACCCAAGGTAAAGGAAGAGGTCCCCTAGAAGGGTTGAGTCCCTAGCTTGGGTCCAGAAGGTGTAACGTTCGTCTGTGAAATGGTAGACTCGGCGATTCCTTCGGGGGTCAGGGGTTCTGATTCCAGTTTACGACTGAGAAGGTGCGTCCGGAGAGACAGGGGTCCCTATACGTAAGTAGAGAGGGATCAGGGACCTAGTCAACCTTTTCTGACAGTACCGAAGCTGGTACAAGACGGGACTTAATGGTAAGAGAGAGATTTAAGATGTGGAGGGACGA
Organism: Capra ibex; assembly: GCA_006410555.1. Lineage (NCBI taxonomy): Eukaryota > Metazoa > Chordata > Mammalia > Artiodactyla > Bovidae > Capra > Capra ibex. The sequence continues at coordinate 21,155,185 of SJYO01052474.1, forward strand.
ACCAACAGTGAAGAGTCTCAGTCTTAACCCAGAACGGGTAGAGATGCACCGAGTGCAATGGGTCGACACGGGTGGGGCCCGTGTGTCATCTACGAGTCCTCTACAAACAACTTGAGTTGAGACGTCCAGACAAGTGGTAAAGAATCGACTCCCGGACTGAACTCCACCTGTGACTACGACTACCACCATAGAGACGTCTAGACCCGACTCTCTTTGGAGTCGTTAGAACAGACCTCTACGGGGTGAGGTGGGTCTGGACTCCTCCGTCCGGGACTGTCTCGCGGACAGGGCGAAAAGAAGATGGGACCCTCCTTCAAGTCTTAGACAGACCGTTGGACCCTCATACTCCCCCTCCACTACCTTCCTTCTTTTTGGGTGAACCCAGTCTTAGTGGTAGATGGGTTAGTCGACAAACTTTGTTTTCGGTCCCAGAACGTCACTACCCTGTCTGGGACCGGAGTAGACCTGAGTGTCGTCGTAAACGACGAGTCTCTTGTTGCTACTCGGTCACTGACACCCACTTCTTCCACGGGACGGTGTCGGTCGGGGAGGTGTGTGTGGATGTCCGGACAGTGACCGAGACAAACACCAGGAAGAACCGACGTCAAGAAGGGGTCTGAGAGTTGAGACGTTGGATCAGTCGTGTAGACCCCAGAAGAGTACCTTGTGAGACCAGGAGGGTCCACCCCACGCCTCCTCATGAGACACGTCCCTCCCCGGTGCTGTGGGGGTGAACCGGAGGATCTACGTTGGGAGGAACCTACACAGAGGTGTCGGTAGTGTCCCCGGTAGACTACTGTCAAAGTGAGTCCAACGGAGTCCATTGGTTGACACAACACTCCTCTACGGACCCTCATTCCGTCAACCCTACAGGACACACACAAGTAAGGACTACCCGGGACCGCGTGTCCCCTCGGACCTCCCGACAAACCGAGGCCCCAGAGAGACTGACGGACCCGACAGAACATCGGGGCTCCGTTGTCCTTGAGGTTCTAAGGTCCAACCTCACGACGGAGGTTCCGACGAGTCGTCGAGTGAATAGGGACGAAGGACCGGGCGACAGACGTCGAGATCAAGTTTAATAATTCTTCGTCTCTTGAACTTACTGAGTCCAATCGGACCCAGGGACCAGTCGCTCTCACAGACGGGGTCCAGTAGAGACCCACGAACCCTACAGGTCTCCAGATGTTGGAAACAGAAGATCCTGGGACTTGAGTCCGGTGAGGTGATCTAACCTCATCCTAGGTCACCCCCACCCCGACGGGAACCGTCTCTCCATCCTTACCCCTCAGAGAACCTTTCCAAGGAAACTACACAACCCGTGAAACTGACCGGACAGGTTATGGCAGTACAAGACCTTATCTGGAACTGAAGAGGGAGGTAGGGTTCGGACTCACTTAGCCCTTTGAGTAGTGCACCTGTCGTCCAAAGTAACGACTCGACTACAAGTGTGGTCCGGAGGGCATCCCGGGTTTCCTTGTCACCGACTGGAGTGGCACACGTCGACTACCGGTACCCTGGCCTTGCCGGTTTCCACATCCCTTGTCGGACGGTCAGAGGGGTCTCCGACGAGAGACAGGGTGAGTCGGGGATAAATCAGACGTTCTTGTCCAAACCAGTCTCTTCTGGACCCTGAGGACACCTTGTGTCTAGACGGTCCTCTTCTTCGTAGATCGGGGCGGTGAGAGTGGTCTCCGAAGTAGGACTCAGGTGTCTTCCATTTCACTGATGGAGCCGTTGTCTCAGTTGTCATTTCTGGGGACCCGACCCTTAAGCTTGACCGAAGATTAAGGTAGTGACGGTAATTCAGGGGTACATTGAGTTCTGTTCACTACGGGGAAGGGACCCTGGGAAAAATAGTGGACCAAATATCTGACCACCTTCCTCTACTAGTTCTAATAGTCCTGTCTGTCCCTCTGGACCGGTGTGGGTATTGAAACCACCTTTGACTGTGTCGGTTGTTCTCGGGACACGGGGAACTTTAACCCCCGCTCCCCATCCACCGTTTTACGTGATGAGAACCCTAGACCGGAGACAGACTGATCCGGGAGAGAAGGGGTTGTCCGGGGAGTAGACTACGGAAGAATCGGAGAGAACGGACCGTCAGAGGACGTCGTTCGTTCCTACGGTGTAGGGAGATTCAAGAAGGGTTGTTCCGTCCACTTCTAGGTAAGTAAGTCAGGAAGTTGTTGAAGGTCACCGGGTTTCAGTAAAAACGAGTTTAACAACGGGAGAGTCTAAGACAAGGAACTGGTGGTCTAAAATAAGGTATAGGATGGGTTCGAAACGAGAGTTCTAAAAGGTCAGACACTCAGGTTGGAGAAGGGATCTCCGTGGTCGTGGGGGAGTAGAATTGTTGGAGGTCGAGACATGGACTCTCAGGACCTTTCCGGGGTGGGTGTGAGAAGGGAAGATGACGTGACCCCCAGGACGGGGAATGAGTGGTAGAGGGATGTAGAGGGATCGGAGGTTAGGGACTCTCCCCTCGTTACCGGTTTCGGTTACTGAAACGTTCTGGGATTCAAACCTAGAACGATGACTACCTCCCCACTGATACAAACAACGAGATAACCCGTTTCCACCTTTTTCGACTCGTCGTCTACTAATTTAAACCTTTTTGGACGGTTCCTAGGTCACCGTACTTCGGTTCTCGACCTAAGTTTGGCTCTCCATCTTATCCACGGTCGAGTCGACCACACCTGTACAAACCGTTGACTGTAAAGTTTTTACATCGGGTGAGGTCATGTGAACGGACCTTTTAGGGTACCTACCTCCTCGGACCATCCGACGTCAGGTACCCCAGTGATCCTCAGTCTGTACTGACTCGTTGAAGTGAAAGCCTCTTCCTTTACCGTTGGGCGAGGTCACAAGAACGGACCTCTTAGGATCCCTACCCCTACGGACCACTCGACGGCAGATACCCCAGCGTGTCTCAACCTGTGCTGACTTCGCTAAATCGTCGTCGTCGTCGTAAGGCCGACCTCTTTCGACCGATCGAGACGTTTCCCTCCACTGAGAACCTGATTTGGAGTTTTCCATTCACCTTGGACCCCATGACTCTCCCTTACTCTCCTTCTGTCTGTCCGTTCTCGTCGATACATTTCGTTACCCAGAGTTGGGGTCGAGTGGAACCTTAGTGCGACACTATTTGGACCCGAGTGGGATTTCTACTATGTTTTCACGAGTCTGGGATTAGGGTTCTTTGTCTAAGGTGGTCAGATCCGATCTCCAAACCTTAAACATAAATAATAACAACGATAACAATAATAACAATAATAACCACCGTACTGTGTCGAACGATCTAGGATCAAGAGACTGGCCCTTAACTTGTACACGGGAACCGTCAGTTTCACGTCTCAGGAGTGGTTACCTGACGGTCTCAGGTCACCGTAAACATAAAAAAATTAAAAGTAAACATGAAACACTAAATAACCGGTAGTTAATACACAGTGCGGTAGTCTTTGAAAAAGTAGACATTATGAGACATGACATCAAGATCCCTGGCGGGTCCTCACCAAATCTCCCGTCAGGAGAGACAACCTCAGGACGGAGGTGTGAGTGACCGGTGGACTGATCTTTACTACAGGACTTCAAGGATTCAAAGAACAAAGGAGTAGTCATCCTACCACTGTTACGGTCACGGATGTAGAGTACTCCGACGAAACACCGAGTGCACTCTATTACAAAGGTACGCAACTTGTTACGACTGTGTGCCGCGACAAAAGTCACCGAGGTCTACTAAATTATGTCGGTCTCGACTTCTAGAGGTCGTGTTTCGTTTCTGTCTGACCCAACAAGACCCCTGAGAGGACCAACAACTCCTTTTAGACTTAGTCTCCCTTCTCTTTGATTTTACCAACCTCCCCTGAAGGGAACGCCAGGTCACACAATTCTGAGACGTGAAGGGACCTTGATTCTAGGGCTTACGGTACGCCACGTCGGTCTTTCATTTTTTATTATTTTTTATTTTTACCACCCTCGAGGTATAACTTTCCCAAAGCTACGAAACCCTGGAATAGGATTATTTGCGTTCTCCTCGGATCCAAACTCCCAAACTTAAACTCCTGACTGTACTACTGACACTACAGAGTCCTCAGACCCTGAACACGTCGGAACTACCCTCCCTCCCTATACCTCGGATCTCTTGTCAGACCCTAGTGTTATCAGTCATCTGTAACTTTTCTTCCCTACTCACACTCCACTTCGTGTTTCCTTCTTAGTTGTCCTCAATCCTGGAAGCACCTGTATTCTCAAATTTCCCTAGCTTCCTTCCTTTTTATTTAAATTCAACAGTTCAGATCGCCCTGATTCCTTTATTGGGGGATACAACCAATCCTAATATAAATTGAGACTCATAGTCTGTTGAGTTTAGTTGTTACCGAATTGGTTTTACCCTCAAATAAAGAGATGGTCAACTTTCGGGTCACCTCACGCCAAGTTTAGACCCTTCCGTCGAGACAAAGTGTTTCCGGAACCTCGTGGTCCGAGGACTGTCGAGTGAGTAGATGGTAGGATCCCGTATCAGAAATAAGAGTACCATGGTCGACCTCGGTGAACCCAAGATCGTAAGTGTACCTCTTTCCTTACTATTTACCCGTTTTCAGTTCTCGGTCTCCGGGGCACTCCCTCCAAAGAACATCGAGGTGAGTAGTGAAGATAAATATCAGACAATAGACCTTTCACCAGACACCCGGTGTAGATGAACGTTCCCTTCGATTCCTCTCACCAGAAATAAAAGATTCATCGGAACATGGGTCGATCACTATGGGGGACACTATCTTCACTTAAAACAAAAGATACTTTCTTCTCCTTAAACCCGTGACCCTTTCTCGATTGGTAAAGACGGTAATGGAGTAAAAGAATTTACCATTTCAACTTTTACCTCAGTTGACCTCTTTTTTTTTTAAAAAAAAAAGTATAAAAACTTTACCCCATCCTCTCATGTCTGAATAACAGACACCATCCGTCTTAAGATTCACCGGGGTTCCAAAGACTGGGACTACCAGACATGTGGGACATATTTAGGGAAGGACACCTACCCTGAACACCTATACTACTTTCGAAAGTTCTCCGTAGATCCCTAAAGGGACCACCAAGTCGCCAATTCTGAGGTGTGAAGGTGACGTCCCCGACGTCCGACTTAAGGACCAGTCCTTCGATTCTAGGGTGTACGACGTGTGCTCCGGTTTTCTTTTTTTGGTTCAGGATGACACTCTCCACTTACTCCTTGACCGATTTGCCCTCCGTTGGTAGTTGTGCCTTTTCGGAATCGTGTCTCGTTTTTTCAGGAGGGACTCAATCGATCAGAGGGAGAGGTCTAAGAAGATCGTGAGAGAAGCAAAATGTACTAAAGTCTCCTTATGAGAGTCCGAAGACTGAGTCCTTTGATCTACCTGTGTTATCTTTTGTGACCTCCTTCTGTTTCTCAAAGTAAACTGACTCAAACTCCACAGACTCTCTTATGGTTCCCCTCTCTGAGGGTGGTTTCCCGACCTTATAAGTTTCCCTACACTTCTCTGTTTTCGACTCCCGGAATTTTCTCGTAAAGGAGAAAAAAGCATTCAGTCGTCGTACAACCGATTCGTCTAGAATTAGTCGACCACCCGTCTTTCCCGACTGATACACGACTCGAACCTCTACGGGGAAGGAACTGGTCCCTCGACAGTGACAGGGTCCCAACGTGTCGACACAGACGGGTGACGGAGATATTTATCCCTCTCGATTCCCTTGTCTCAAGGAGAGGTGGTTTACCAGAGTCAGAGTAGAAATCTACAGCGGTAGTTATAGACACTTTGTCTGAGATCCTTTTTCTGATTTTTTCGATAGAAATAAATCGGACCTCTTCTCTCCCTCCCTCTCGACCCTCAACGACCCTTATTTGACGGCAAAAATAGAAAAACAGGAGTTCCTCCGGTCTCCTCCACCTGAACCCTATGTAAACCTCTCCACTAAGAGTTCCCCCACCTCTTACATCTCAGAACGGGGGCGGGGTACGGGGGTGGGTGGTCCTCTGTAAACCGCCACAGACGTCTGTTAAAACCATTGCTACTGACCACCCCCACCCGCCCGGTACGACGACCGTAGATCACTCATACTCGGTCCCTACGAGAATTTGTAGACTGTTACGTGTTCTGTCGTGAGGACTTGTTTCTTACGAGACCGGAGTTACAGTCACCGTGGGTCCAACTCTTTGGGGAGCAATCTCCTTAAAAATCAATGACTGAAAGAAAATTCATTTCTTTTTTGTCAGTGAGTCAGGTGGAATTTCCTTTCCTTTCCCACTAAAAAACGAACGAAGAAATTCCTATATATACTGACCGTTGACCCCAATCTTGTCCTACCGACATGCTCTTGGGTCGAGAGACTTGGGATCACAGAAACAGAGAGGACCAAACGAACGAGGGCGGGGAAGAGAGACGACTAACCGGTTTGGAAAATTTTAAGGTGCCCTCCGTGGGACTATCCGACTCAGTCAGTGACGACGAGGAAGTCTCTGAGGTTTGTCCGGTGGAAGGTCCCGAGACCCGTCGGACACCCATCGGAAACCAGTCACCAGGTGGTAGTGGGTGGGGAAGGTCAAACTCCGGTGAAAACATGTTCCTTGTCAGATCTGTAGAAGGGACTTATTCTCTGGCACACGTTCTGTCATACTCAGTCTTCCTCTATTATCTTAGCTTGCGTAGTACTGATCGTAAATATAACCAAAAAGTGTCGTATCGACAGAAAAAGGACCGTATCGGTTCTACCCTCGACTTATCTTTCGATGCCAAGAGGAAAAATGAGGTTTCGATACGATAAGTTATGTCGTCGGTGATCGGTACACACCGATACACCGAAAAGTTTAAATTTTGATTCATGTTAAATTTTAAACCGTGGAATCAGTGTGACACGAAGGTTATTTCATGATGGTGCACCGCGATTACCATTTCTTAGGTGGACGATTATGTCCTCTATGTCTAAACTAGGGACCCAGTCCTTCTATGGGACCTCACCTTTTATCGTGGGGTAAGGTCATAAGAACGAACCTTTCAAGGTACCTGTCTCCTGGACCACCCGATATCAGGTGCCCCAGCGTTTCTCAGCCTGTGCTGACGCGCTGATTCGTGGGTGTGCAGTCAGTGTAATTGGTTCAAGGTTTACGAGCTCTCGGTGTGAGCCGGTCCCGGATGGGTGGTGTGACCTGCCGAGTCCGTATCTTTCAGGGTTCAGCGAAGTCAGCACAGACTGAGAAACACTGGGACACCTGACATCAGGTGGTCCGAGGAGACAGGTACTTTAAGAGGTCCGTTCTTATGACCTCGCCCAACGGTACGGGAGGAGGTCCCCTAGAAAGGCTGGGTCCCTAACTTGGACACAGAGAATACAGAGGACGTGACCGTTCACCTTGTAGAGATAGTAACTTCTTCAAAGACAACCTGTTGTGACAAGGTGCCCTTCCCAACCGATATTTACCTTTAGTGTAAAATCCCAGTCGGGATTTCTCTTTCTACTCAGTAGAACATAACTAAGTCAGGAATGAAGCTCCACACACACACTCTAAGACACTCGTTAACTCGGACCAGTCTCGAGTACGGAAACATACAGGGACTCCTAATGTACGGAGACGGATGTCTTCGTTCTCGAACCTCTTATGAAAGTGGACTTCTCCTAACGACATTGAGTGAGTAAACCTTCCGACGATATTTACAAATTCTCATTTCTCAGCAACTTCTCGAGGCATTCTCACGTATTAGTCGAAAAGTTTGTGGTACTGTTATCTACTGTGTCTTTAAATGTCGAGTCCACTTATGTCGCCACACTGGTCTCAACAGTCAGAGCGACTATACGGAAATCCTCGGAGACTTCGGGAAGAAAGAGTCGAGGATAGAAAGAACGGGAGAAGGGACCGGAGTAAAACGGAAGTTCTCTTATACAAGAGAAGTAGGCGGACACCAACAGTAACACACAATAAGCGAGTCAGCACAGGCTGAAAAAAGCTGGGTGCCTCACATCGGGTGGTCCGAAGAGAACAGGTACCCGAAAGGGTTCGTTCTTATAACCTCACCCAACGTAAGAGAAGGGGTCCCCTAGAAGGGCTGGTTCTCTAACTTAGACTCAGAGGGTGTAACACCCGTCTAAGAAATGGTAGACTCGGCGGACCCTTCGGACACCAACAGGAATGTCAACAAGTAGTTAGTGGTGGGGAAAGTCCGTGTCCTATCTGACGGGAAGGACAGGGAACACAAACCCCTGATTCGGGGACTCTGGTGCCGACCATCGTTTCGCGGCGTGGCTGGGCCTAAGGATTCACTGATGTAGGTTTCCAGGGACGGTTGGTACTACCTCCGCTTGTCCTTTATTTGCACAATAGAAGTCTGTGATTCTAAACCTCTAAAATAAGTAAATAAACATTGGATCCGTTAGGACGAGTCAGGGACATGAAAAGTACATAAGTGTAGGGGGTCGTTAGACAACATAAGGACTCCAACAAAGGACAATGGTTCCAACAACTCGACTCCAACAAAGGACAATGTCTCTTTTTCTTCACTTAACTTTGAAAAATATTCACACGGTTCAGTGGTCTGAACCTACAAATGTCTATTTAGAAAAAATACCCAACCCAGAGAACTATCGTCTTCTTTCCGAAGGAAATGGACGACTCTTCCCGTGTGTCAAGAAGAGATTTGACCGATTCATGGTCGACAGAGGAACCAAAGAACGTCTTTCTGGATTCCTATCGTAAAATCCTTTTATTTGAGTATTGCCAATTGTTGTCGTTACCTAGGTTCTCCTCTTGTTTTACGACCCCTCTTCAAATGTCCTTAATAGAGTTAAGACTCTACCGACAGTGGGACGATCCCTTTACCTGTGTGTCGAGAACTCGGTTCTTTTCGATGAGTAACTAAGTAAGTAAACGTTTATTAGTAACTCGTAGATTATACAAGAGACGGGTCTACTTTAAATACAGTACCACCCCCACTACCCTTTATTCATCTGTTTGCACGTTACTTCCTTTATCTGTACGTTACTTACCTCATTACCCACTTCCTCGTCTGTTCTTTTCCGAGAACCTTCTCTGCTGTGAACTCGTCTCTAGACCTCTTTTCCTCAGTCAGTGCGTTTCTCGTCTTGTAAGGTCTGTCTCTTAGTCGTTAAGTCTCCGGACTCCCCCTTTCTGGAATCGTTTCTGTCACCCGTCGTCACGAACGCCCCCGTTCTCACCCACGGGTCCACCCCCGGGTGGGTTTCGGTCGTACTGGCCTCACACTATTACTACCTGTGTCCCTTTCTTTACCTGAGTCTCCGCCCGTCCCCTGAGACCCTGAAGTCCAAAGTGAGACTCCCCTCCTCCTACGGGTGTCTCCTCCGACCCTTTCTCCACTGCAGTCTTGTGGCAAAGGTACTTCCAAAATCGGACACATCTGGCACACTAAAGACACGTCACAAAACGACTACCGTCTCGGCGTTAGTCTTGTATTTCCTTACTCGCACCGACATACGGTTATTGTGAACTGCATACCCGGTATTTTAGACTTAAGGTATAAAAGTGTACAGTGTTTTATAATAAGAAACCCCAAAAAAGGACTGGTAAATTATTACATTTTTAGTAAAAATCGAGTGTTTGGTCTAAACCGGACGTCCGATAGCAACCGGTTTCGAACTAAATGTAGTGATCTCGACCTACTGATACCTTCGTCTTTTTGACAAAACCTCCGAAAACGTTTTATAAGGTAGTCTTCCACTTCTTCCGAACTGAACCCACCAACGTCACCTCTACCACTCCTACGACCCCACTCTACGTCCGATCCCTAACTCCAGGTCCTGCACGACTACTCACTCTACACCCCACTCTTTCCTCTCCCCAGTGTCTACTGACCTTAAGGGACTCCTGGTGTTCCTTCCTCACCTAGACCCCCTTCACCTCCGAACACCCTAGAATAATGATCAAAAGACTGGTCCCTAACTTGGACTCGGGAATCACCACTTTCACTGTTCAGGATTGGTGACCTGGTATCCTTAGACGTTCAAATTCAGAACTATGTAAGTGGTCTACGCTAAACCTTGGGTCCTTCATCCCGGAGAGGTGTGGATCTGAAAGGGCCTCGGACGTCGAATATTCGACACACTGGGACCCTTCAGTGAAGACAAGTTTGAAAATTTTTTAATTGATTGATTAAATATATAAACCGACGTAGCCCAGAAGTAACACAGTACGTTCTAGAAACAACGGTGTGTGCTTAAGAAATCAACACCACGGACCCGAGGTCTCATGTGTCCGAGTCAACGAGACTCAGTACATCCTAGAATCAAGGGACGGGTCCCGAGTTTGCGTGCAGGGGACGTAACGTCTAAGAATTGGTGACCCGATGGTCCCTTCAGGACCAGGTCAGAAAAAAGAAGAGAGTTTGTATCTCTATCATAGAGCACGGGTAGGGACAGATCCACCACTCTTAGTCTTATCTAAAGCACACTGGGACTAATCTAAGGATGAACTAGGTCGTAGAGTTGTGAGGGAAGGGCTGGTATAGGTTGAGACTTCCTTAGTTACCCTCTAAGAGATTACCAAAAAAAACTTCCCCTTCCTCCCACGCTTACTTTCCAACTTAGTGAGTGACATACAGTCTTTAAAGACTTTTAAGGGATAATTACGGAGATAAGAAAGGTACTTCAGGGAGACGGTGACGTCGGTGGAGTCAGAAGATCCTACTTCTTTTGGTGACAAAGAAGAACGACGCCTTGTGAAGATTCTGGTCTACATAACCAAAGGGGGGTTGCTACTGGTCAAGAGGTCGAGAGACCTGTGGTTGACTCAAGAGATGGTAAGTGAGGACTGGGATTGACGGACGTGAACCGCGTCGAGGGTACCCCAACCCCGAGTCGGGTAATATGACAGGGGTGAAAGTGTGGTCCCCACAGACTTTTGTGTCCCCAGAGTTGTTCCGTCGTCACTCGGTACCGTACTTTACTATAGAATTAAGGGACGGGTCCTTAACTTGGACTCATCGAACCTACTCTTGGTCCTTAGGATCGGTGGTCTGGTCGTTCCCGATCACCGATCTTCGATAAACGGGGACCTAGAAACGGGAGTCACTTTTTACGTAAATAGCACCTCCGTCTTCGTTATTTCCGTCCATGCCAAATAATGATGTCTGTCGTATTGTTGTTCACCCTCTCGTGTGTCTCTCTACCAAACAAATCAATTCTATCTTCGTTCCGCCTCTACGTGTGGGTCTCTCTTTACCGTTCCCGCAGGGGGGACCACTCCTCCTCGATCTTCTCTCCACCAATCCGGTAAATATATCCAGTCAAGGAGACCCAGAAACAAATGGAAATCGGTTGATAGACTAAAGAAAAAAGGTGTGGACTGGATGGGACTCTGGGAGGGGACCCACGTATGTTTGGGTAGTTGGTTCTACGTAGACCTCTCCGAAGACCCTCCCCGTTCTGAGCAATACCGGACCACAATGGGGGACTGAAAACTGGGTACACCGTGGAAAGACGCATACACATTACTGAGGGAACAGGGGTCTCCCCTCTTGCCTCTAGGGAATTAGGAAATAAGTTTACCCCAAAACGGGGAGAAACAGAAACGGTACCGATAATGGAATTGCACAAATACTCTCTGTTTGTGACCGATAAATGGGACAAGGACAACAATGAAGGTAAAACCTCCCGTTTATCCTTCGACTAACATTTCACGGAATTGACCTGGTGTGGACAGAGAACAGAGTCTTTTACGATTGTCAACATTCCTACGTCGGACTTCGGGTGAAGAAGCACGGGGTACCTTACATTTGTCCTCCGGTCAACATTTACAGATTGGACCTCACGTAGATAGAGGATGTAGTTATCTCCCAGGAGTACGGGGAAGGAGTTCAAGGTACGAAATAATACTACCGAGCATCTGGAGGTCCCTTTGTGAATTACAAATGACCAAATAGTGTTCGTTGTGTCTCTCTGCCGATCTACTTCGTCAGGTATCCTTCTCCACACCTTCCAAGGGTTTGTTTCCTCGAAGACAGGGGTACCTAAACCCCACGTAGGAGGAGGAGGATCTTGTACCTACACGAGTGGTTGGACCTTCGAGAGACGTGGGGTATGACATCCCTAAGAATACCTCCAAAGTAGTCTGTCCAAACTAGTCGCTAATTAAGTTAGAGACGGGGTGAAGGGAGGACCCTCGTCCCCTCCGTGCCGACTTTCTAGATTCGAAGATTAGGACCGAACCAAAAGAATGTTGTTCGGGGGTAGATTCTTGGGTGGTCCTCAACGGAGGAATCTGTTTTTTTTGGAAAGTGTCCTTTAAATTCCCCAAATCCTCAAGACGAAGTCCTTTGCCCCGTCTCTCGTTTGTGTATAAAGCATAAACAGTGGGTCCCAGAATGGAGATAAAAAAAGGAAGGGGACGTGAGTGAGACAGAAATCAGAGAGTGTAAAGTGTGACCTTCGGGGGACTAACGTCGACTTCCTCTTCCCGTGGGAACCCTACAATATTGACGAGGCATAGAACTACCACCCCCACCTATGTGTCTGTATGTGCTCACTACTTTGACTCATCTTTATTTGTGTGTGTGTCCTCCTGTACACTTCGCCCCCTTTAGTGTCAGTCTAGCCATCTGACATAGCTGCAGCACAAGGACCAACACTAAAACACGGTGTTCCAGTTCCCGTGTGACCTAGAGAAACACAGTAAAGAATGTTCACGGAAAGTTAGATGTCAATAGAGTTTTAGTTTTCAAATTAAAATTTTTAGGACCAAACGTTAGTATTAGTTGTTCAATTCGAAAGTTCATTTTAGGGGAGTACCCCAAGTACTTTGTTAAAAGAGAAAATAGACATAGACTTATGTAAGACAGTGATCGGTTCGTGTTAGTGGGAAAAGTTTAGACTACTTCAAATTAGATGGAGTGGGATCTTCATTCTTTACGAATTTTTTTTTATACGGGTTCACTTTTCAACATAACACCAATTTTATGGTGTACACATAACTCGTGGTTCTGAACTCTCGTGTATAATCTTAAGTCCCCTCGTACATACCCCTTGTGTCTGGATTCCGTTCACCCCTCTTTCTCCAATAAGTCCGACGTCAAGGGGTCCTCTGATTTTGCACCCGTGGGACGGGGGAAGACGGCACCAGTTGGTAGTGAGTAGATAGGACACACACACACGTATAAGTCAGCACAGGTTAAGAAACGTTGGGGTGCCTGACATCGGGTGGTCCGAGGAGACAGGTACCTTAAGAGGTCCATCCTTATGACCTCACCTAACGGTAAGGGAAGAGGTCTCCTAGAAGGGATGGGTCCCTGACTTGGTCCCAGAGGACGTAACGTCCGTCTAAGAAATGGTAGACTCGGTGGTCCCTTCGGGTTTCATGTAGGTAGGAGTCAAGTCAAGTCAAGTCGGTGAGTCAACACAGTCTAAGAAACGTTGGGGTACCTGACGTCGTACGGTTCGGAGGGACAGGTGGTGGTTGAGGGCCTCAAATGGGTTTGAGTACAGGTAACTCAGTCACTACGGTAGGTTGGTAGAGTAGGAGACAGTAGGGGAAGAGAAGGACGGAAGTTAGAAAGGGTCGTAGTGCCAGAAAAGGTTATTCAGTCGAGAAGCGTAGTCCACCGGTTTCATAACCTCAAAGTCGAAGTAGTCAGGAAGGTCACTTGCAAGTCCACGAAACCCGAGCCCTCTGGGAGTGTGAACGTCGGTATCAGATTTTCGGTTCCGAAGTATTCCGTTTTCTTAATAGTAAGAAAACTATTACTTAATAAGTCTTAATGACATTAGGTTAATACGTTAGATAAAGACTTTGTCACAAGAGTCTAGACCAAAGTGTCCTGGAACTTGTTTTCGGGGTGTCACGTCCTTCAAATTCCTTGACACTTGTCCGGAGGACAAATTTAAAGAGGGACCTTTCAGTGTTCCTCGTTATCTGAAATTTCCGAGTCTATTAAGGGTGTTATCTGAACGAATTGAAATTCAGTCGTTAAGGGGTTAAACAATCGACGGATAAAAAATTGTAAATAAAAATAAATAAATAAATCGACGTGACCCAGAATCAACACCGTACACCCTAGATCAAGGGTCTCGTCCCTAACTTAGGGCCGGGGGACGTAACCCTCGAGTCTCAGAATCGATGACCTCTGATGGATAATTATAGTGAACGAATAGGTCACACAGCCCCTCCCCCTTCGTACAAACCATAACAGATAGTCGTGGACCCAACACGGTCCGTTCCATTCCAGAGTCAAGGACGCCGGTGTCTAAGTCTAGTAGTAGAAGGGAAACGGAAGGTCAAGAAACGGTCCTCCACAGTCAAGAGGGTCTCTCCCTAGCTGAGTATGAGAGTCGATTGCTCGGTAGTTCACAAAAATACTTTATTAACTCCTCCCTCTTCCCCAAAGGACTCTCCCGTCAAAGGGTTCTTTTCCTCCCGGGAACGGACTTTTCTCGAGTCCCCCGTCTCAACCGGTTTCTGTGACGTTCCTCCTAATAGACTTTGGGGTCGTGGACCACCTTCGACTCAGTAACAGGATCTCACGGAGGGTAAGTAAGATTGTCATAACGGGGGTGGATGTGAGTCTGGAGGGAAATGACGAGAAAAACGGTCATAAGTCGGACCGACCACTGACGGTCGTCTCCGTTACGAAACGGGTTAGATGGGAACCGAAAGGTACACATCTTTGTGTCGGAGGAGAGGTTTGAAAGGTGAGAGGAGTTCGGGGTCTTTTCCCCGCACCCAAGAACTTTCCCCATCTCCATCCCTCCCCATAAACCTCCTAGTTTACCTTGGTCAAGTTCTAGACGTCTTGATCCAGTCACAAGTACTCTTGGAGACGTTCCACTCGTGGTAATAGGGGTAAAGTGTCTACTCTTCTGACTCCGAGTCCGTTGAAGTAACTATACTCACTTTATAGATGAACCTCCGTCTCATTTTTTAACTTTCCCTGGAATGAGTTTTCATACCCGAGGACCGTCGTCAGTTGTGATAGAAGTAGGACGGTTCGACGGTCGTGGACGTAAGTGGGTTCTCATTCGTACCCCGGAAGGGACCACCCGACGTCGGGTACCCCAACGTTTCTCAGTCTGTGCTAACTCGTTGACTTGTTGTTGACCCTTCTAAAGTGTACGGCGTCCCGTTGATCTCATTAAGGTCGAGAGACGTTGGTCTCTTTCGGGCACACGTCGTAATTTCTGAGTCGTGTCAGTGTTTATTTATTTTTTTATTATAATTTTTTTTTATTTCGATTACAGAGGGAACTGGAGATGGTGGTATTGTAGGATTAGAGGAAGGTGGTGGTCCTCTTTGTGATAAAACTTAAACCATCAAAGGAAGGTCAACAATTTCTACGTTAAATACACGTATTAACATAGGTGTCTTTTATATATTGAAATGAAACGTCAAAAGTAAATGTATTTAGTCACAATATGACGTGTAAAGTAAGTTGTAGAACGAAAAAAGTGAGTTATAATAATAAACTCTAAATGGTACAACTACCGGAGGGTCCACCGAGTCACTATTTCTTAGACGGATGGTCACGTCCTCTACGTCCTTCTAAGGGACCTCCTCTTTTACCGTTGGGTGAGGTCATAAGAACGGACCTTTTAGGCTACCTGTCTCCCCGGTTCGCCCCATATCAGGTACCCCAACGTTTCTCAGTCTGTGATGAATCGGTGACTCGTGTTCGTACTGGCACAACTATGTATAGCTAGATTGAAGAAAAAAAGTTTGGTGTCTTCCTCAAAAGTATTAGAGTTTCATTTCTTCCAGAAAATTTCGTGTCTTGTTTTGGATCGACGGTATCTCTTTTTCTAACCATTTAAGTCGATACATCCTTAAAATTTTTTTACAGACATCTGGATTCGATTGTATTCTCAGTCTACTGTTTACTGACATGTGTACATAAACGTAAAGTTCGGTATCCTTTTACCTAGTAAAAGGAGAAAAAAAAGGGTCGAGATAACTCCATATTAACTGTTTATTTTAACATTCTATAAATTTCACGTACAGTACCGCCAAACTATATACACATATAACACTTTCCTAAGGGGAGTAGATCAATTACTTGTGTAGGTAGTGGAGTGTGTAAATAGGAAAAATAAACCGTTCTTGTAAATTAAAGATGAGAGTCGTTTAAAGTTCATATGTCGTGTCACAATAGTTGATATCGGGGTACACTATGCAATATAGAGTCTGAACTAAGTAGAATCTCGACTTTCAAACGTGGGAAAATAGTTGGAGAGGGATAAAGGGGGTGGATGGTCGGGGACCGTTGGTGAGAAGACGGGAAACAAAGATACTCAACCTGAAAGAAAGAATGCATTAAACCAAATAAGTGACCGACACGACCCAGGAACGCCGACGAGCCCGCAAAGAGATCAACACCTCAACCTGAAATAAAGAACGTATTAAACCAAATAAGTGACGGACACGACCCAGGAACGCCGACGAGCCCGAAGAGAGATCAACACCTCATGGCCGAGATCCCGCGCGCCCGAAATCGTCAACGCCGAAAACCCGAGATCTGGGTCCGAGCTATCAACCCCACGTACGCGAATCAACGAGACGCGTGCACCCTAGAAGGGATTGGTCCCTAGATTGAGCACAGAGGACTTCCCCGTATACGTAAGAAATGGTTACCGGTGGTCCTTTCGGGGACTGAAAACAAAAAATTTAAGGTGTATGTTCACTATGGTAAGTCACAAACAGAAAGAAAAAGACTGTAAAGCAAACCGTTTACGGGAGTTCCATATAAGTACAACAGGGTTTACCGACCTATTATGAGGTTTTATATGAGGGCGACCTCTTCCGTTGCCGTCGGGAGAGGCCATAAGAACGGACCTCTTAGGGTACCTGTCTCCTCAGACCGTCCGATCTCAGATACCTCAGTGTTCTCAGCCTATGCTGAATCACTGATTTAGTGTATGAGTCTGTGAATCCGACAAAGACCGAACCGATAACACTTATTGCGACGTTACTTGTGCCCTCACGTCTACAGAGAAACTTTAAGACAAAAGTAAAGAAAACCTATATATCGGTCTTCACCCAAACGAACTAGTATACCAACAGGATAAAAATTAAAAACTCCTTCGAGACATGACAAAAGGTATCACCGACGTAATTAAATGTAAGAGTAGTTGTCCCGTGTTACGTAGAGAAAAGAGGTATAGGACGGTTGCGAAAGAGAACTGAAAAATTACTGTCGGTAGGATTGTATACATCCCACTATAGAGTGACACCAAAACTAAACGTAAAGGGACGACTACAACTCGTAGAAAGGTACATAGACAACCGGTAAACATACAGAAGAAACCTTTTGTATATAAGTCAAGGAGACCGGTAAAAAAGTAACCTTAAAAAACCGATAACTGAACATACTCAAGAAATATATAAAACCTATATTTTGGGAATAGTTCATACTAAACGTTTATAAAAAGAGGGTAAGACACTAATAGAAAAGTAAAACAACTACTAAAGGGAACGACACGTTCTTTCGAAGAGTTTTAAAATTCGTAGTCAAACCGTTTCTGGAGTTCGTTCATAGTATCCTAAGGGTCTGTAATAGAAATGGTGTCGGATGAATAGGTAGGAAGAAACCGACCTGTGACCCTAACGACGGTGTGCCTTATCGGAACGTGTTCGGAGGGAGGTGTACACAAACTGGAGTCACCTCGATGGTGGTCACACGGTTTTTTCGGTGACTGGGTCCGGTCGTGACGCGATCCCACGATAAAGGAGTGAAGTGACTGTTGAGTACTTGAACAGTCTGAAGTTAAAAAATGAATCGGTGTATCAACAAGTCCTATTCTGTTTTGTTTTGTTCGTTGGTCCTCGGGTATAGGAGTTCCTATTTAGGCTTTGGTAGGAGAGAGGTGTGGAAGAGGACATCAGTGGGTGGTGGAGAGTGACGTTCTCGGTGGTTACCCAAAACTAGGGAAGACCAGGTAGGGTGGGTGTCACCTCCTTACGAATTTTTTTTTTTTTTAGTTCATAAAATTTTTTACTCTGTTCTCTTATTATTCTCCGGTACACGGGTGAAGTAGTTTATGAGTGAAAAAGGTAAAAATTGTAAAACAACATGAATGAAAAGTAGGTACAAAAATCTGAA
Organism: Capra ibex; assembly: GCA_006410555.1. Lineage (NCBI taxonomy): Eukaryota > Metazoa > Chordata > Mammalia > Artiodactyla > Bovidae > Capra > Capra ibex. Next base: position 21,173,268 of record SJYO01052474.1, read on the forward strand.
AAGGATGTCTAAATACCACATTGGTATTGGTATTTGTTATATCTCTTAGTGAAACGTATAAAACTTTAAAAGTATTTTCCGGAGTCTGTCGTACGTAGGAAGACGTTGAGCGCACTAAATCTGTGACACAACCCCGTAGACGTAACTATATACATCGAGGACAAGTAAATGAAATTGACGACGCGACATGAACCAATATTCCTATATAGTGCTAACTAGGTAAGAGAACACTAAGGCAAAAAAAAGTAACGATGTTTGTCACGACCCCACTCGTAAAGACAAATGTCAGAAAATACGCATACGTATTACTAGTGGGATCCCTTATACGGACACTGATCTTAACAACCGAGATTCCTAAATGGGGATTCGAGACGATCTAAAACGGTTTAACGAGAACTTTTCTCTAATATGGTCAAATGTATGGATTTTCACATTTGTACGTCATTATAATTTACAAATTATAGACTGTTCCAATTCTACACGTAAATTACACGTTAAAGGACTAATTAAAACTGTAGTTCGGTAAAAGTCTAACGTATCGCTGGAGAACCCGAAGGTGAAGACACTTTACGTATAAACGTAGTACGCGGTAAAATTTTAAGATAGAAAAATTCTTTAACTAAACATCCTGAAAATTTTATATAAGATCTACGATTGAGTAACAACCAATAAACGTAACGTTTTTTTTTAGACCGAACAGAGACACAAGTACCATAGAAAACAACATGTTTTCAAGATTTAAAATTACTCCGACTTAAATAGTAAAAAACATTTACCCTCCAAAACACAGAACAAATTTTGTGGGAGGAATTTTTTTACTTTAGGAAGGGGAGGATTGACCTCTAGTTTCTATGAAGTGATATAAAAGAAGATTCTTAATACTTCAAAACGAAAAGTGTAACTTCAGTTGTATCTTAAAAACATACCATAGACACTTCTAACTAATAGGGTATTTCTATTATTAAACAGGGTCGTAGTAAATAATTTATCAGGAAGAAAAAGGGTGATTACACCCTTTGGAGCGAGTAAATAGTTCAAAGGCTTGTACTCTCCCAAATAAAAGACCTGAGATCGGATAAGATTCGGATACCTCAATGAAAAGACAGAGACCCGATTACGGAGTGACAGAATGATATTGAAATATCATTTAGAAGTATAGAAGATACCTTTCAGGGGAGGTGGGGAACGGGGAACAATACGGAGAAGTGTTAACAAAATCGAGAAGAAGAAGACTCAAACAAAAAAAAAAAAAAATCCGTCCCCTCCAGAAGGTGTAATTATAATCTTATCCGAACAGTTCAAGGTTTTTTTTTTTTTAGGCTCCTTTAAAGTAAACATGACGTAACCTAAATATCTAATTTAAGTCTTCTCTACTGTAGAAATACTATCATAGAAGGTTGGATACTTATAATAGGTACTTGTAATTTTTTTAGAGGTAAATAAGTCTAGAAGAAAATATAGGAAGTTGTTATTAAACAGTAAAAAGAGGTATTTCCAGAACGTACAGAACAATCTAAATAAGGATCCATAGAGTTTCAAATAACGTAACACTTAATGAAAAAATAACATAAAAGATTAACCAATAATGTATACATATCTTTATCATACTTAAAAAGATTCAACTGGGGAAAGTCGTAAAGACCCAAGAAAATAATTAAGATAAATAAAAAGTCCTATAAAAGTACCATTTCTTAAAGACCTCCTGAAGTGACCACCAGGTGACCGATTCTGAGACAGGGTCACGTCCCCTAGGTCCAAGCTAGGGACTACTCCCTTGATCTAGAGCGTATGGTGTTGATTTCGAGAGTGTACGACGTTGGTTCTGGACCGTGTCGGTTTTATTTATCTTTCAACGAACGAACAAAAAGAATTAAAGACCCCGAAGGTCTTCTCCGTCGGATCTAAGACGTTGTTCTGAACACCGGTGTCAGTATTAATAGAACGAGTTTTTCCAAGGATAACGTGTCGACTCCAACGTTCTTCGTTCCCTTGGGAAATCCCCTGGTTTATCCGACTTTGGTTTCACGCTTTAATATTCGTGTGTTCTTTCTACCCTACCGGAACTCACGGTTACAGGTGCATAGAACACGTTGTTCTATTTGAAACATTCTGATTTGAAAGTCGGTCATTGTCCTCCTCGGCTTGGGTTTGGGGAACGTTATTCGAACTGGAGACTTTCTACTGATTTCACCGGTGTCGGGACCCAACCATGTACGGAACCGTAGGTCTTTTTCGTTTACGTTTAGAAGGAATCTCTTTTAGTAGAAGTTAATTCCGGACTTCTAAAGGTGTCTAATTATAGAGAGTTCCACTTGAGTGTCATTTTCTAGAGACCTCTGTGTTCTCTCTTGAGGGTAATCACTTTCAGTTCTCTTTTTGGTTGTTAACTCAATCCAGGAATTCCTGTGACCTATAACCTTAGTGATCCATTGTATTGATACATCGTTCACATATTTCTTTACTCTCCGACTCGGTACTTGTCCGGTCGTGACTTTCTGACAGTTTTGACCCTTCTCGACGTTCGTGAGTCTTCGTGTATCGTGAAAATCTTTACTTTTTTTATACTAAAGTTTAATTTTTCAATCTCACCCCACTTCTCGTCTAATCTGGGTTGACTTCTGAATCAACTTCTCTTTTAGTCACTCGACCTTCTCTTTATACTTCTATAATGGGTTATTAAGTCGTGTCTGATCTTGTATCTTTGATACCTTTTCTAATTCTCTTTACTTTCTTAACCCAAATATAGACTGTTCTCAAGTTCTCCTCTTTTGTCTTATCTCCTCTTGTCTTCTCTATTATCGACTCTTAAAAGATTTTGACTGCTTTCTGTAGTTAGAAATAAAAAGGACTCGTTCCACGTAATTTTTCCTTTTTCGGTGAGAATTACACCACCCCCCTCGCAGGTACGTAGAACTTGTGAAGTGGGAAGTTTTCCGATTAAGGGGAGGGGAACGAAAAGCTGAAGGTACGAAAGATAAAATAGAGAAGCAGAATTGCGTCTCCTTTCCAGTATACTCCTGCGTCGTTCCTTTGTGAACAGACTTTCTCCTCCTCCTTCCAGAGTCGTCTTGGGTTGGTGCGACCGTGGAACTAGAACCTGAGAGTTGAAGGTCTTGATATTCTTTTATTTAAAGATGACAAAGTCTGTGAATCAGGTGCTATAAAACAATGTCGTCGGACTCGTCTGATTGTGTTATTCTTGACATAAAGAAAAGAAAATTATTAATAGAACTGTAAAATTATACGTAAAATTTAATATTTAATAAGATCGTTACAGTTTTCAAACCATAAAGATTAAAGGATTTGTGTTCGGGTAATCAAACTTGTGGTGACTTGTGGTGAGAAGGGATACTGAAATAACAAAATATTTCAAAAAAAGTGAGAAAAATTCAGGGGGTTTAAAAGAAAAATTTCAAGTGATTGAGTTGATTATGTAAAATGACTACAGACACGAGTGGTAACAAATCGTGTAGGGTACAGAAGGAAGATCCAAGTAAAGAAAAGAACGACTTAATGAAAAAGAATACCACTTGTCGACATCCTACATTTAAGAGAAATTGAAACACACAAACCTTTATAGAAATAAAACAGAAACAAAGACGTACTATTACATCGACGTACATTTGAGTCTCGCAATGTCTTAAGCACAGGTAACAGAAGACCGTCTGTGACGACAACTACCCTTCAGTCGTCTGTCAGATTGCCTGTACGGAAATCCACATAAAATAGAAAAGAAGTATTAACGACGACACCAGACTTACAACGTTCAGTATACAACTTTAAGATTGGGTGTTTCCACTACCATAAAGTTTCATCCCAGAACCCCTCCATGAATATAGTACTCCAACCTCGGGAGTACTTACCCTAACGACAACAAGTCAACGATTCAACACAAACTGAGAAACGCTGAGGTACCTGGCGTCGGATGGTCCGAGGAGACAGGTACCCCAAAGGGTCCGTCCTTATGACCTTACCCAACGGTAAAGGAAGAGGTCCCCTAGAAGGACTGGGTTTCTACCTTGGACAGAGAGGACGTAACCGTCCTCCTGAGAATCCCTGAATCTGTGAAGTCTCTCTCGAGAACGGAGAAGGTGGTATACTCATATACTATTCAAGACACTAGATCTTCTCTCGGGAATGGATTGGTAAGACCGTGGGACTAGAGTCTGAAGGTTTACCCGGGTCTTGACACTCTTTATTTACAGACAAGGCAGATGCCATTACGTAAGATCGTCGGATTCTCCTGGTTCTGTTATCTAAAAGACCAACAGAACGATGAGAAGTACAAGATTCAAAGTCATGTCACACAGATCCACACCTGGACAAAAATAATTGGAACAGACCGTGGAACTTACGTGAATACAGGTGAAGTTAGATCCTTTAAGAGTCGAAAGAGAGAGATCTATAATGAAAAGGGAAGAACGGAAGACTCTGAAGATAAAAGTACGTGACCTCGGAGAAGAATAGTGTGTACACAGAATTAATCGGGAATAAATTTAGAGAAGTAAGAGACGATGCAAGATTCGCTAAAGAAAACATAATAGGAGTTTAAGTGATTGTATCGGAAACAAAGTTAACACCTTAGATAGGATAGTGTAAAAAATTACCGATAAAAAAAAGAGTAAAGGTTCTACAGATGAAGAACCGAGTGAAAAGGGATAATCTTACAGAACAAGAAAAAATCTTAAAAATAAATTATCCACAATAGGAAAGTTGGTAGAAGAACTCGAGGAAGTTGTGTAAATAAGAACTTTTTGACAGTTGTTGTTTTAAGACATTTCGTTAACAGGAAGTTAATTATTTATTTTTTCTGGATATTTAATTACGGTTGACGTTACTTGACAGAACTAAGTAACGAAAACGACAGAAAAAATCGTAATTTTAAGGAGTACACAAAATATTGAAAGTTATCTTTCCAAGTGACCCAAAAAGGGGAGAGAAAGAGAAACTGTGAAAAACAACAAATCAGAGCTGGACCGTGTGGACCTTTGGAGTCGAGTATTGATTTAGAAGGTTATTTAGTAACGGGAATATAAACGTCCCTTACAATTACCCTTACTTACCTGTTATTTATGTTAGATATTATGCAGTCCACCATTACTCACGATGTCCTTTTCATTTCGGTCTATCCCCTGTTCTTAGAGCCCATACCCCGAAGTAAAGTCGTTCTGATAACACGGAAGTCCTACGTCCGGCTTCGGTCCCAATTCCCGTGATCTCTTGTCTCAGGTATGACCCCGGATCGAGCTGAGAGACTGGGTGGGGTACCACGTCGGTAGAGGGTGATAACGATTTGGAGACCGTTGTGGCTACAAGTCTGAAATAGACTCTCGGTACGTGAAGTCTCACACGTCCTCGTCTCTTAACCCAGGAGGTCTTCTAAGTGAGATTTCACCTCGTTTCCCTGTAAGGACCACCAGGTCACCGATTCTGAGAAGCGAGGGTTCCGACCACCAGGACACCGATTCTGAGGAACGAGGGTTACGTCCCCGGCACCCAAGCTAGGGACCAGTCCCTTGAGTTAGGGTGAACGTCTTTGATTCTCATGCGTACGGTGTTGACTTCTAACTCGTACGGCGTCACTTCTAACGCGTTGGTGAATTTTATTATTTGTATATCAAAAAAAAAATTCACCTCGTTCCCCAGTCGTCGTCTCGGACCCACTCCACTCCACTCACTGTTCGTTCGTCACGAGGACCCACACCCAGCGGACGACTCCCCTGGTAGACGTACGTCTCTGGTCCTCGACGATCGTTCCGACCCCGGTTCTCACGGAGACCTCTATCTCCTCTACTACCCGACATCCCCCACGTCGACCGAACCCCGTCTCTCTCCCCTCTTCGTTCCTCAGTAAGGCCCTGGAGTCGTTCCTGGTTCTCTCGGAGACTCTTTCCCCTCACCCACCCTCTACACTCTCCAGGACGGGCCCCGTCGGACCAGGGTCCCTCCTATATGACAGAGGTCATTCGTGTGTACTCGGACCGGGACCCACGTCCCGTAACGAGGTCTACTCATTTCGTCGGTGACGGAGACTTCCCGACTGTGGATAACTATTACTCTGTCACTGGACGAGGTGGTGTTTCTTTTCTATGGTATCGTCAGGGTTGACTCCAATCAATTCTACACGGTCAAGACCAAGATTCCAGAATCTCACAGAGTGTCGCTGAGAACACCATCTATCCAGGGTAAATTACCACATTGACCCTTCTTTTTCTCCTAATTTATCCTTGAAGGACCGTGACTCCCAGCCTGTGTTGACTCGTTGAAGTGAAAGTGAAAAGTGAAAGTACGTGACCTTTTCCTTTACCGTGGGGTGAGGTCACAAGAACGGACCTTTTAGGGTACCTGCCTCCTCGGACCATCCGACGTCAGGTACCCCAGTGACTCTCAACCTGTGCTGAGTCACTGAAGTGAAAGTGAAAAGTGAAAGTACGTAACCTCTTCCTTTACCGTTGGGTGAGGTCACAAGAACGGATCTCTTAGGGTCCCTGCCCCCTCGGACCACCCGACGACAGACACCCCAGCGTGTCTCAACCTGTACTGACTTCGCTGAATCGTCGTCATCGTCGGGATCACCACGTCACCTATTCTTAGACGAACGGTTACGTCCCCCGAAGGGTCCACCGTGATCACCATTTCTTGGACAGACGGTTCCGTCCTCCGTATTCTCTGTCCCCAAACTAGGGACCCAACCCCTCTAGGGGACCTCCTCCTTTACCGTTCCATAAGAACGGACCTCTTAAGGTACCTATCTCCTCGGACCACCCGATGTCAGACACCCTAGTGTTTCTCAGTCTGTACTGACTTCGTTGAATCGTACACGGTCACATCTCCTATCTCCAAACTAAGGATCAGACCCTTCTAATGGTCGACTAGGTGCTCCCTTTCTAGAAGTACTGGGTCTATTGGTGCTACCACACTAGTGAGTGGATCTCAGTCTGTAGGACCTCACACTTCAGTTCACCCGGAATCCTTCGTAGTGATACTTGTGTTTCGATCACCTCCACTACCCTAAGGTCGACTCAATAAAGTTTAGGATTTTCTACTACGACACTTTCACGACGTGAGTTATACGGTCGTTTAAACCTTTTGAGTCGTCACCGGTGTCCTGACCTTTTCCAGTCAAAAATAAGGTTAGGGTTTCTTTCCGTTACGGTTTCTTACGAGTTTGATGGCGTGTTAACGTGAGTAGAGTGTGTGATCATTTCATTACGAGTTTTAAGAGGTTCGGTCCGAAGTTGTCATACACTTGGCACTTGAAGGTCTACAAGTTCGACCAAAATCTTTTCCGTCTCCTTTGTTTCTAGTTTAACGGTTGTAGACAACCCAGTATCTTTTTCGTTTTCTCAAGGTCTTTTTGTCTATGAAGACGAAACAACTGATACGGTTTCGGAAACTGACACACCTAGTGTTATTTGACACCTTTTAAGAATTTCTCTACCCTTATTGTCTAATGGAATGAACGGAGGACTCTTTAGACATACGTCCAGTTTTTCGTTGTCAATCTTGACCTGTACCTTGTTGTCTGACCAAGGTTTGGTCCTTTCCTCATATAGCTCCGACATATAACAATGGGACGAATAAATTGAATATACGTCTCATGTAGTACACTTTACGACCCGACCTTCTTCGTGTTCGACCTTAGTTCTAACGACCCTTTTTATAGTTATTGGAGTCTATACGTCTACTGTGGTGGGAATACCGGCTTTCACTTCTTCTTGATTTCTCGGAGAATTACTTTCACTTTCTCCTCTCACTTTTTCAACCGAATTTTGAGTTATAAGTCTTTTGATTCTAGTACCGCAGAACAGGGTAGTGAAGTACTGTTTATCTACCCCTTTGTTACCTTTGTCACTCTCTGAAATAAAACCCCCCGAGGTTTTATGACGTCTACTACTGACGTCAGTTCTTTAATTTTCTACGAACGAGGAACCTTCTTTTCGATACTGGTTGGATCTGTCGTGTAATTTTTCGTCTCTACAATGAAACGGTTATTTCTAGACAGATACCTGGTTTGGTTGGTTTCAATACCAAAAAGGTCATCAGTACATACCTACACTCTCAACCTGATATTTCTTTCGACTCGCGACTTCTTGACTAGAAAAACTTGACACCACAACCTCTTCTGAGAACTCTCAGGGAACCTGATGTTCCTCTAGGTTGGTCAGGTAGGATTTCCTTTAGTCAGGACTTATAAGTAACCTTCCTGACTACGACTTCGACTTTGAGGTTATGAAACCGGTGGACTAAGTTTCTTAACTGAGTAACCTTTTCTGGGACTACGACCCTTTCTAACTTTCCTCCTCCTTTTCCCCTGCTGTATCCTACTCTACCAATCTACCGTAGTGGTTGAGCTACTTGTACTCAAACTTATTCGGGTCCTCAACCACTACCTGTCTCTTCAGACCACACGACGTCAGGTACCCCAGCGTTTCTCAGTCTGTGTTGACTCACCGACTTGAATTGACTTGACCCTGCTAAGGTGTGCGGAGCCCCCTTGACCCAGAAGGAACCATCAAGTTTACCATTTCTTAGGTGGACGTTACGTTCTCTGGTCCATGTTTGGAACTCAGTCCTTCTAGGGAACTTCTTCCCTTACCGATGGGTGACGTCACAAAAAGGGACCTCTTAAGGTACTTGTTTCCTCGAACCACCCGAGACCAGGTACCCCAGGGTTTCTCAGCTTGTGTTGACTCGTTGATTATGTCCCGTTGATTCGAGGACGCGGTGTTGATGACTCGGACACACGAGGTTGATGACTTCGGACGTACGGATCTCGGACACGAAGTGTCGTTCTCTTCGGTGACGGTGCTCTTCAAGCACGTAGTGTTATTTCTCATCAGGTGCGAGCGGAGTTGATCTCTTTCCGGTTCGTGTCGTTGTATCTAAGTCACGTCAGTTTTATATCAATTAATCAATTAATAAATTTTTTTTTTTTCTCCTAATTCATTGAACGAGGTTTAGTGGGTCGACACTTCTCCCTAAACTTGAACCCAGACATCTTGACGAGTAGGGGGTGACAGTAGTGTCGTCTTCTTCCCGGGATTGGGTCTGTCCCACAGTCCCTCTCGACCAATTCCTGTGGGGACCTCTTCACTACGGGTTCAGGGTGTCTTCCTATTCGTCCGTCTTTTCCGGGTTCAGACTCCTTCCCACACACAGGGTGTCCCCTTCTCAGGTACCCTCCCGAACTTCTTGTTACGAGATGGGATCGTAGTCGCATGGAACGGAGACCGGGACCCCACGACAGGAATTGGACTTTGTGAGGGTCCTTTACCTGGTTGGTCCCGTTCCTTTGAGGGGCCCCAAACCCATTTTGGATCGACTGGGAAACTCGTCTTTGTCGAGTGTGTCCCGTTCACCTGTTGACGAGGGCGAGGGGTCGGGTCGGGTCGTCAGGGTAGGGTGGAGTGGAGAAGTTAGTAAAGAAGGGATTTACCTGGCGTATTCTGACAGACCCGAACGTGACAGGAAAGGGTCGTCCGGAGAAAATTATACATTTTTCTTAATAGGAGCAGGCCCCTATTTTAATTCATCCTACCTCGTTCAATTTCGATTTTTAAGAGCCACACTAACCCAAATATCGAGTGAGTGAGGTAGTTATTCTTGAACAATTCCTGGACGACACAGAGGCTCCATTTCGGGTAGGAGGTCTCCACGTACCAAACGTCCCCGGGGTGGTCCGCGACCTTGGCCCAGTGGAGACGCCAGGAGGCCAGCGGAGAGTCCGAGTGGCGCGGCGTCTGTGACTCGAGCGCGCGGGGGAGCACCTCCGAACCCCCGTGACGCGCCACGGAGGGGCCAGGGGAACTGCCCTGCTCGCCCCGAGTGGGTCCCGTCTTCACTCTGACGGAGGTTCGGTCCTCTTCCGACCCCCGTTACCGGACCGGTTTAAGGGAACCCAGGGGTTTCAAGGAAGGGTGCGAGGTTTGCGGAGCAAGGGAGTCGGGTGGGCCCTTCGTCCACCCTTTGGGGTATCGACGACACTTCCCTGGGAAAAGTTTACATCGGAGGTAGAGTGGGAGGACCTGAGGTCAACCACGTCCGGCCTCCACCTTGGTCCCCCGGATGCCAGGTTCCGGGTGTGCCTCGGGGGGTGGGGGCGAGGGGTAAGGTCTCATTTGTAGAGTTCAGGTGAGAACTGAACTCCAAGGTCTTCGTCGAACACAGTCGAGACTTCTGTCCCAGAAGATTTGTGTTGGGATTTTACTCCGAGGACGAAAATTCCAAAGTACGGGAGTAGCCATAAACGAGAGTAGACCGGAAAATTCTGAGTGAAATTCTTGTTAGTTCCTACGACCATTTCGAGATCAATCATCCTAATAACAAATGTATCATTCCAAGGGGTCCCATCTGTAAGGGGTGGGGTAGGGTAGGGGTCATACGTAAACTCAAGTGTAAATGTACTCCCGACTCCGTCGAAGATTTCGTTTAGTTGAACTGGAACAGACTCGACCCCACGACCCACCCTGACTCTGTGTGTCAGCGTCATACACCCGAACCGTCTCCCCCGACGACCTACTCTGGTGTCACATCCGTCCCTGTCACCCCCCGAACATGTGTCCGGAGAGATTCCCTCTTCCCTCAAACCGGGTCGGTCTGTCTAGTCGGTACTCGTAGTCGTGGTCCTCCCCGGCACACTCACACTCACACTCACACTCACACTCACACGGGACCTCTCTTACTCCCGAAACCCTACTTACCAAATGACTGAACCTAAGGAGTCTTGAATTCGGATTAGGTTGTATGGGTGGTTTCTCGGGAGAGGAGGGTGGGTCTCTCGGAGAGCCTCCCAGGGACCGTGGTGAAGGACGTCGAGTCGGGTCCCCGTCGAGACAGGTCGGGTCTAGTCGCTGGTGTCTTGGGAACGCGGTGGGTCTCCCTGTCGCCTCTGTCCCCGTCAACAGACCGACTCTACCTTAACCGTTTCCGTCGTCGACCCCTCCTGGTACCGTCTGAAGTCTCGTTCCTGTTCACTACGGCTTCTGACTAAGTATCAGTCCGGTCCTACGAGGAACCGTTCAGGTCTTTACGGACCCTTTCCTTAGAAACGTTTATTATTTTTAAGGACACACTTGTCCACTTTTGTAAGTTAGAAGATGACTACGCTAATACTTATTTACTAATACACGCGTGTAAATCTGAGTGGAATTACTACAGACCCAGGAACGGTCCGGTATCAAAACTCTTCATCTTGTTTCAAAAGAAAAAATTCTGAGGGAAGGATCAATCTAGACTAGGTCCTACAGCACCCCGTGACTTTTGGTCGGTAGAAGTTGTTCTACAACTCTTTCAGGTTATTTGTCGTAGAGAGAAGAGACTGATCCAAGATCCCTTTGACTTTTCATTCTGTCGTCACCCCGAAGAAACCGACAGGTCACCAACTCTTGCGTGGAACGTTACGTTCCTTGTGACCAAACTAGGGACCAAACTCTTCTAGGACGTATGATACCTCGTTCATTCGGGCACGCGGTGTCGACGACTCGGTTACCGGATGTCGGATGGTCGGCGTTGACGTCTCGGGTGCACGACGTCGATGACTTCGGGTTCCTGGACCTGGGACACGAGACGTCGTTCTCTCCGGTGGAATTGCTCTTCGGGCGTGTCGTCACCTCTCATCGGGGACGAACGACGTTGGTCTCTCGGACTCCTGTCGTTGTTTTTCGGTGGCGTCGGTTTTATTATTATTTGTTTATTTAGAAATTTTGTTTTATTCTGTTGTCGTTCCTCCACCGCTTTATTTTACAGTGGAAAGGACTACTAGTTCGGATTCAAGGACCTGAGCCAAGTCAGACTCTTCTTTTTCTTAGTGAGTGACTTTGGGTTTCCTTCCGTCTGAGCGAATGAGTAAGGGCCGACTCTTCTCGAGTACGAGTCCTCCTTTTCACTCATTGCCTCACAACTTCTCGGTGATCAATGTGGTTCCCTCGGAAGGCGTGTGTAGGTCCTTACGTCTACTCGCAAGGAGGACCATTTTCCCTAACTGAAGGGTGACAAAATATACAACCAACCAGGAAAAAACCTTACGTCTTACATAAAAGAGGTATACTTGACAAAATGTATACTGGAACTTTTCAGACAACTTGGATATTTCCTTGTCTGAAAATCATGGTTGAATTCGAGACCGGGTCCCCCTCTTTGTGTGTCTCCCTTCGCCCTCTCTACCGGTAAGGTTACAGGAATAAGTGGGGTTTACGGTGTGGACCCCTGAGACAAAAGATTGTAAAGAGAAGGTAAGGTAGTTAGTCTGAGTAAGGAGCTCCGTCCTCTGAACCTCTAATTTACCAAAGTACCATTTGACATTATTGACTGTTTGGGAAGGGAGAAATGTCAATTTTTTTTCAAAATTCGTCTGGTTTAGAATAATTGTGTTTACTTAAAGATTATGTTAACCATCTTAAAGTCTTTTTCACTTCACTTTTAAGTTCTTCATTTTTTCGTCTCGAGAATTTGCCGTATACCCTTTCCTTTCGTCTACGGCGAGTATTCTGTCTCACACTTTACCTACTCTTGTCCCTTTGGGGTTCTACTTATTAATTTTTGTATTTATTTACCTTTCTGTAGATATAAGTACCCAGTCTTCTGAATTATAGCCTATAATAATTCTATTGCTATGAGGAGTTCATCAGAAGTCTAAATTATTTTAGTTATAGTTTTAGAGTTACCGGAAAAAAAGGGGGTCCTTACATTTTTGACTAAGATTTTAAGTCAAACGTTCTCTGGGAGTTTCGGTTCTGTAAACCCTTTTCTTGTTTTTTCAACCTTCTAAGTCTTACGACCAAAGTTTTGAATGTTGTTTCGATGTTATTAATTTTGTCCACCGTATTCCTATCTGTGTATCTGGTTACCTTATCTTAATCTCAGATCTTTATTTGGGTGTGTAGATGCCAGTTAACTAAAAATTGTTCCCATGATTCCGGTAAGTTATCCCTGTAGTACGTCCTCTGCGTTCTCAGAGCCCAAGTTAGGGTCCCGGTCCTTCTATTGGATTTCATCCTTTTCTTTTGGGTGAGGTCGAAAAAGCGGACCTTTTAAGGTACCTGTCTCCTTGGCCCACCCGATGTTTCTCAGTCTGTGCTGGCTCACTGATTTGTGTTATGCCAGAGGAGTCGTTTACCATGACCCTCTTGACTTTTAGGTGTTCCGTTTTTTTTTTTTTTTTCTCTTTAAATGGGAATGAAGGTTGTCATGTATTTTCAATTGACTTTTACCTCCTTTCTTGATTTGCATTCTCGATTTCCACATTTTGAGAATCTTCTTTTGTATTTCCATTTAGAAGTACTGACCTAAATCGTTACTAAAGAATCTATACCGTGTTTTTTATATTCGTTAATTGTCGTTTCTAATTGTTTAACCTGAAGTGGTTTTGAAAACACGTAGTTTCGTGTGCGAGTTCTTTCGTTTTTCTGTGTATCTAGAAATTAGACTTGGTAGTTAGACTTTTTCTAGAAGATATGTTTTATATAATTTTTGAGAATGTTGAGTTTTGTTTTTCTGTTGAGTCAAAATTTTACCCGTTTTTCAACTTATCTGTAAAGACTTTTCGGCTAGATGTTAACCGGTTGTCGTATCTCTTTCTTCAAGTTATAGTACTCAGTTACCCCTTTATGTCAGTTTTGGTGTTACTCCATGGTGAAGTGTAGGTGATTCTACAGATATATATATATCTTTCTTTCTTTCTTTCTTTTTCCTTTTACTGTTCACAGTCAATCCCATGTCTCTTTAGACCTGGAAATATGTAACGACCACCCTTACATTTCACCAACGTCGCACCTTATGTTACAACACCAAGGAATTTATCACTTCGTGTCTTAGTGAGATACTGAGTCAGTAAAATGAGGTCCATATATGATATAGGTGTGTTTTTGAGCATACACTTACAGGTATCGTCGTGATAAATATTATAAGTTTTCGTCTTTGTTGGTTTTCCAGGAAGTTAACTACTTACCCGTTTGTTTTACATCATACAGGTATGTTACCTTTCAAGAGTAGGTAATTGTTCTTACTTCATGACCTTGAAGGGACCACCAGGTCTCCAATTCTGAGGCACGAACGTCACGTCTACAACGTCCAAGCTAGGGACCAGTCTCTTGATTCTAGGGTGTACGACGTACCACGTCGGTTTTTATTATCGTTATTATTAAAAAAAATTTCCTTACTTCATGACTATGGACGATGTTGTACGCACGTACGCACACATATACAGGACAACACAGACTGAGAAACGTTGGGGTACCTGACATCAGGTGTCCCGAGGAGACAGGTGCCCTAAAGGGTCCGTTCTTATGACCTCACCCAACGGTAAAGGAAGATGTTCCCTAGAAGGGTTGGGTCCCTAGCTTGGGTGTAGAGAACACAGAGGACGTTACCGTCTACCTAATAAATGGTGACTCGGTGGACCCTTGCGGATGATATTATACGTACTCGGTACTTTTATACGATTTTACTTTCTTCGGTCTGTGTTTTTCCGGTGTATAACATACTAGGTGAACGTACTTTATTAATATTTTCCGTTTAGATATCTCTGTCTGTCGTATAATCACTGATGGTCCTCGACTCCCCTTCCCCTTTGTCCCTCACTTACGAATTTGCCAAACCCCTAAAAGAAAGCCCCATTATTTTTATAGGTCATTGATCTACCACCACTACGACGTATCATAACACTTACCGGACGGGGACTTAACATGTGATCGCAATCTTTCGACATTCCGGTTGTACACCTTTCTTCTCTAATGGCGGTTCTTAGTCGTTCGTTCTCGTCTCCTCCGTCTTGTGTGACCTTCCTTCCCCTCAGAGGTATCGTTGGGTTTGTCGTTTCTGAGACATCACTTGACACTCGTTGAGTATTGGGTTCCTCGACCGACGTTCCTCCATCGAGGTCTTATAGTGGGGTCTTATCTTATATTCTCGTGTGTCTCTTCAAAGTAGCTTTTACTCACTGAGATCTTGTTAAGTCAGACTTGGAGAATCACTTTCAACAGGTTTGAAGTGGTTATAAGATCATTAGTCTGAACTTTTAACTACGGTCCGAAGCTCAAGTTCTGTAGTCTGTGTGTGAATGTAGACGGGGTAGATCCAGGGTAATTATACTACTTTACGACTACTTTCTTTAGTTTCTTCTGGATTTATGAACTCCCCCACCCCCTATGGCACAAGTTTCTACCCTTCTGAGTTGTATTACTTCTACAGTTAAGAGGGGTTTGACGAGATATCCAAATTACGTTAAAGATAGTAAACTAGTTTTAGAGTTATTCTAAAAACGAACGTCTGTATCTGTTCGAATAAGATTTCAAATAGACCTTCATGTGCTCGGGATCTTATCGATTGTGTTAGAACTTTTTCTTATCATTTAACCTTCTTTAGTGGGATGGACTATCATTCCAAGATTTAGTTATGGTACACGACAACGGTTTCCCTATCTGTGTATCTAATTGCCTTGTTTTATCTCTTATGTTTTTATCTGGGTTCTGTTTATATGACCCGACCAAAAAATGTTTATATGTTTTCGTTAAGTCATTTCCTTTCCTTTAACACGGAAAAGTTGTTAACCACGACCACGTGTCTGGTTTTTTTACTTGAAACTCGACAGAGTGTGTAGTATGTTTTTTTTTGGGGGACTTTTAGTCTGAAAGGACCGTCATGTCTCCTATGTTTAGACGGACGGTTACGTCCCCTGAGTCAGAGGTAGGGGCCAGGTCCTTCTAGGGTGCACGGCGCCTCGTTGATTCGCGTACCTCGTGTCGATGACTTGGACACTCGAGGTCCCGGGTCCTCGGTGTTCAGGACTCGGGTTCACAGTCTTGATGACTCTGGGCACACGACGTAGACGACTTCGACGTCAATGGCTTTGGCCCTGTGGATCTCGGACACGGGGGGCTCTCTTCGAGTGCGTGGTGTCACTTCTCATCGGGGGTGAGTGGCGTTGATCTCCTTCGGGCGTACGTAGTCACTTCTGGGTCACGTTGGTTTTTACATTTATTTTTAAAAAAAAATTAATTGAGTTTTGTCTAGTGTCTTAACGTTTTACATTTTGATTTTCAAAATCCCTTTTTCATCCTCTTTCAGAAGTCCTAAATCCCGAATCGTTTTTAAAGAATTCGAACTGGGATCCTCCTTTGATTTCTCCGAGGTATTGAATCTTGTTAATCGTTTAACCTGAAGTGACCTTAATTTTTGACAACGACATTCTTTTTGGAATAATTTTCCTACTTGTCTGTTCGATATCTAACCCCCCTTTATAAACGTTTAGTATAAGGACTGGGTGTTTCTCCCCGAGGTATTAGGGACCGTAACGAAAAGGTAAAGGAACAAGTTAAGTGAGAGGTGAGAGGTCGATTTGTCGAGTATAGAAACCAGGAGAGGAGTTTAAAGGTTGAGGAAGAGTGAGAAAAAGTTTTTTTTTTTTTTAAAGTACTACCGAAAATAAACAAAAAGAGAAACTCGAAAAATTCAAAATAACTTCATATCAACTAAATGTTACAACACAATTAAAGACGATATGTCGTTTCACTGAGTCAATATGGATATATGTAAGAAAGGTATAAGAAAGGATAGAACCAAATAGTGTGCTATAACTTTCATCAAGGGCCCCGATATGTCATCCTGAAACAAAAAGTAGGTCGGACACATATTGTCAAACGTAGACGGTTGGGGTCTGAGGGGCGGGAAGGGAGGGGGTGGGGGAGGGAGAACCGTCGGCGTTCAGATCGAGAATTGACCACCCGCGGGGACGAAGAACAAAGTGACTCCTTCGTCTTAGTTAACCTTCTCCTAAAGGTGTAAGGGGTCGTCACCCGTCCCGGAGACGAGGATAGTCTTATAAGGTTGGGGAAACGGTTGAGGGTCTGAAAGAAGACGTTAACAGGGAAGAGAGGAGGTACCCATTCAGTCTAGGAAGGATAATCGTATGTTTATACGGTACTATTTTCTTAGTAAAATCCTATCTCTTAAACACCATGTATATGTCTGATGAGTCCGTATTTTTCCTTACGTAAACTCAGTCAAGATTACTCTACCTACTTAGTTCTGGGATAATTTGTATCACTTCTTTTAGTTTCTCTTTTTGTATATAACATATGATTACATATATATACCTTAGATCTTTCTACTATGACTCCTTGGATAAACGTCCCGTCGGCACCTCTGTGTCTGTATCTCTTCTCAGTCCCTTCCTCCTTTCTTTCTCTTCAACGAGTCAACACAGACCGAGAAACGCCTGGGGCACCTGACATCGGATGGTCCGAGGGGACCGGTACCCTAAAAGGTCCGGTCTCATGACCTCACCCAACGGTAAAGGAAGAGGCCCCCTAGAAGGGTTGGGTCCTTGACTTGGGACCAGAGGGCGTAACGCCCATCTGCGAAATGGAAGACTCGGTGGTCCCCCTTCCTCTCCCACCCTACTTATCTCCCTCATCGTAACTTTGTACATGTAATGGTACAAATTTTGTCTAGGGTCACCCTTAAACGACACACTACGTCCCTCAAGTTTGGACCACGAGACACTGTCGGATCTCCCCACCCTCCACCAGTCCCCCTCCACCCTCCCTCCAAGTTCTCCCTCCTCTACACATACGGATCTCGACTAAGTACAACTACATACCGTCTTTGGTTGTGTTATAACATTTCGTTCATAGGAGGTTAATTTGTATTCATTAAAAAAAAATTTTTTCTTAGTAAAATTTTCTTTTTTAATGAGGGAAATGGAGTACAAATGGAGGTCTGTACTAGAGTAAAGAGACTACAGAAGACGTCGTTTTAAGGAGTTTTCTATGTAGACACCCCCGAGAGAAACGAATGAAAAAGACGTAAACAAAAATACTACTTTTTGTAAATAATACTTTTTAGTTTATAAGTGGTCTCACTGTCTTACTATGTTATATGAAGATAGGTGGACAATCTCTGACTTTAACATAAGGAAGATTTAAGTATACAACTCCAGGATTTAGAGTCCTGTAGTCTTACACTGTATAAACCTCGATCACCGAAATTTCTCCATTAATTTACTTCAGTAGCACCGAGGTCGAGTTATACTGAGCACAGGAATATGTTTCTCCTCTAATCCTGTGTCTGATATGTCTGGGTCCCCTCTGGACACTCCTCCGTCGGTGGACGTTCGGTTCCTCTTATCGGAGTCTTCTTCAGTGTAGACGGTTGTGGAATTGGAACCTGAAGATCAGAAACGTTGACATTTTTCTGTTTAAAGACGACAAATTGGGACACCATAAAACAATACCGTCGGACTCGATAGATTACGTTGTAGGTGTAGGTCTAAGTTATTACTAGTTTCCAAAAAGAGGAGAACTAACCAGATGGGGGGAAAAGACCTCATAAAATTTCGGTTGAGGTCTGGAGTTCAAGAAAATAAAGGTACACACAGATCCCCCTTTCCATATAAAAGAATATATTAGTGTCACCGGAAAAGTGTAAATCTCATAATCGTTCTTAATGAACCATTGTGGACTGTAAGTCAGGAGTAAGTCTAAAGGGACTAACAGAAAACAAAAAAAAAATTGAAAAAAATAAAACCTCATATCAACTAATTGTCACAACCCAATCAAAGTCCACATGTCGTAGGAGCTAACAGAAATTTTACAGAAAAGTCTATCTTGGTCCTAGGTCTCACCAAAGGAGACAGAGAATTGAGAGAAAACAGATTAATAGGGGAGGGAGACTTAACACGGAAAAATAAAAGGTAGAGTAACTGAAACTTTTGTGGGTCAGTCGACAGAATATGTTATCGGGCGAAAAACGTAAACAGACAACCGAAAGAGAAGACGCATAAGGAAAAGCACAAAAACGAACAACAAGGGAAAGAGAGAGAGAGAGAGAGAGAGAAAAGAGTTTATAAAGTTTGAATTTCTTTTCCACGTTCTTGTTATATTTTTTTGAGAAAAAGGACTTGACAAACTTACTTTCAACGACCATAGAACGGGGTAGTGAGTCCTTAGGAAAGGATGTTTGTTCCGTAAGAGGATGTTGTGTGGTCGTTTTCCTCCTACGATAATTATAGTACCTATGTAGTGACGGTGACTTAAACATCTGCGGTTCGAAGTGACTAGGAAAGTTATTACAGAAAAGATAGTCTTCCTAAGTTAGGTTCTAGTACGTAAAGTGGCTCAACAGTACATTGGAAGTCAGATGTTATCAAGAGGCCAGAAAAAAATGGATGTCCTGGAACTGTCAAAACTTCTAGTGTCAGGATAATAAACCATCTGCAGGAAGGCGAACCTAAACAGACTACAAAAGAGTACTAATCTAAGTCCAGTGCGTAGAAACCGTCTTCATAATTGACTTGACTACGATGTAAGAAGAGTGACTCAGGACCGTCCACCATGTACTAAAGTTAAACAGAGTAATAACTACTACAATTGGAACAATCAACTCCATCACTACCGGTCTAAAGAGGTGACTTTCGGTGAGAGGGAGAACCATTAGTTGTTCGTAAAACTTGAGACATTATAACACAATAAGAAATTTTAAAGTGAGTAATCAAAATCGTAGGTAATCATAAAGAATCACCTCAAACGATAATGATACCTCTAACGGTTAAAAGAACAAGGTAAGAAGGAAGACATAAATAGTCGACCTTAAGATAAGATTTCTTTTCGAAACAGTAGAGACAAGAAGGGACGGGGACGGGACAGAGAGGTGGGGACAGACAGAGAGATAGAGACACAAAGAGGGAGAGAAAGATAGTAGTATTCGAGTACCTCAGACTGAAATAAGTGACTCATTATTATTGTTTTCCAACAACAATAATTATAAATTATAAGTATCTCGGGGACTGAACTGGACACTCGTGAGTAAGTCGGACCGAAGACACAGGGAAACAGTATAAAACTCGTGTAGGAATGGAAGACCAAGTTCTAGAAAGTCCGAGTAGAACACGAAAAGAACGGAATCGGAACCTTAGTCGGTGAAGAGGTTCCTTGATACCGAGGAAAATCCCCTGTCACCATAAATCTTGGGTTCTCGACCCGGGAGACACACGAGAAACTAAAACCTAACACAATAAGGGTCTGGGAGAGACACCTGTCTTAATCTTTTAGAGAGAGAGAAAGATACTGTACAGTGATAGTTATCCTCCAACCAATGTATACTATTGATTAGTGTATTCGTTTATATAACTCTTACTACCTTAAGTCACAAGAGTGTCTACCTCTTTTCAATTTGTGTTTTTACTTTTAATCTTTCTTAGGACACTACAACTGACATGAATCTGTGTAACCATATTTAATTACCGAGGATTGTATCTACAGACGTCTACCACTAACGTCGGTACTTTAATTTTCTACAAATGAGGAACCTTCCTTTCAATACTGGTTGGATCTGTCGTATATTTTTCGTCTCTGTAATTAAACAGTTGTTTCCAGACAGATCAGTTCCGATACCAAAAAGGTCATCAGTACACACCTATTCTCTTAACCTGATATTTCTTTCGACTCACGTCTTCTAGACTGCGAAAACTTCACACCACAACCTCTTCTGAGAACTCTCAGGGAACCTGACGTTCCTCTAGGTTGGTCAGGTAGGATTTCCTCTAGTCAGGACTTATAAGTAACCTTCCTGACTACAACTTCGACTTTGAGGTTATGAAACCGGTGGACTACGTTTCTTGACTGAGAAACCCTTTCCGGGACTACGACCCTTTGTAACTTCCGTCCTCCTCTTCCCCTGCTGTCTCCTACTCTACCGACCTACCGTAGTGGCTGAGTTACCTGTACTCAAACCCATTTGAGGTCCTCAATCACTACCTGTCCCTCCGGGACCCACGACGTCAGGTACCCCAACGTTTCTCAGTCTGTACTGACTCGCTGACTTGACTTGACTACTGGTTCATCCTAACAAGGTCTTCTTAAACGTTCTTTTCTCAACTTATTTTCTTTCGCTATAGTACAAGCACCACTCTTCCGAGGGGGACCCTGAACCTAAAATAATTCAAATACGATCTACGAAATCTCAAGTACAACGATAATTCTACGGTAGGGTCCCGAAGGGACCACCAGGTCACCATTTCTAGACGGACGGTTACGTCCCCTATGTCCAAGCTAGGGATCAGACCCTTCTAGGGTGCTCGGCGACTCGTCGATTCGGGCATACGGTGTTGACGACTTGGGTACAGGACCCAGGTGTGAAACGTCGTTCTCTTCGGTGGTGTTACTCTTCGGGTGCGGGACGTCGATCTCTCGTCGCGGACAAGGGGTGTTGATCTCTTTCGGACACGTCGTCCTCTGGGTCTCGTCGGTTTTGGTTTCTTTCTTTACTTTACAACAACAAAATTTCTTCTATGGTAGGGACCCTCATGTCGTGTAGGACACAGGTTCTCGTATTTTCGGTGTGTGATTGTTTTCACCCCTCCCTTTTTCGAGTCAAAGTACGACTGTAGTACCCGAGAAACGTGGTCGAGACTAGACGTAAGGACACTTAACTGAATAATCCGTTTTGATTTTAAAGATAATATAATTCACAGGTAACAGAGACAATGAGTTTCAACTATCTCTAGGGTCAAGTTGAAGGTTGGTCTAAAAAACACTGTGAACTGTTTGTTTAAGACTTTAAGATGACTTTCCTGTTGTATGAACTTAAGACCCGTCGTTTTTTTTTTTCACTCTTTCTCCTTTCTCGTCACGGGTATCTCTTTTCGTAAAAGGGGTTCAAAGGGGGGTCTAAGACGAACGAAGACACTCTGTTCTCGACCCAGGGTACCTCCGAGATTATGCGTCTCCTCTGTCCCTTTACATCAATATACACCCATGTGACAACGGTATTTTTATACGAGGTTTACTCAACTCTGGATTTACGTTTTTCTTTTCAAAATGTTAATAGTCTTATTTAAAATCTAGTAGAAAAAATGAAATGTCGTCCCTTTCGAATAAATTTCTACTGTTTTTCAGATGTGTAGTTTAGTATGTCCTTTAAAGATGTATTTCCTTTGAAATGTTTATTTTAAATTTTAAACATGTCCTATGTTCTATGGTATTTGTGTAAATTTTCAGTTAGTTGTATAACTACCGTTTGTAAAATTTATATATCTTTTCCTAAATTTTAGATAGTAAACATCTTATAGATATTTAGTTATCCTATTTTCCCTTTTGGTGGGTTATCTTTTGTTTACTTGTTACCTAAATTCATGTGTTAAGTGTCCTCTCTTTTATATTTACGACTAGTTGTTTACTACAAGTAGGGACCTCATTAATTCCTTTACACTTAGTTTTGAGGTGTCATAAAAGTTAGTGGTCGAACCTTTTTTTAAAGAAATATTATAGTTCACGATCACTCCCACACACCTTCACCCGTACGGGTATATTGACGACCCCCTCCCCATAACTAACCATGTCGGTTAGTTGTCTCTTCTCTTATGATAAATCTCCTATTACACTATCATAGATAAATTTTACCTTTTACTCCTGAAGAGACCACCAAACTTCACTTCACTTCACTTTCAGTGAGTCAACACAGACTGAGAAACACTAGGGTACCTGATATGTCAGGTATCTTAAAGGTCCGGTCTTTCAACCTCACCCATCGGACACGGAATAGGTCTCCTAGAAGGGTTAGGACCCTAGCTTGGGTCCAGAGGGTTTAGCGTCCACCTATAAGGGTTGGGTCCCTAATTTGGGTCCAGAGGTCGTAACGTCCACCTAAGAAATGGTTGACTTGATACAAATCACCGATTCTTAGGTGCGAGGGTTATGTCCCCTCCCTAGACCCGAGGTAGGGACCAGTCTCCTGATCTAAGGTGTAAGGCGTTGTTTCTATCTGTGTTGACTCTGGGTCACGTCGGTTTACTTATTTATTTATGTTACCTTTTACAAGTATAGGGTATTGGTCACTAAAACGAAGACACAGCCGGGATCTCTCTGCCGGTGTATGCCGTTGCGAGGGTGTACACGTGCGTTCGTACGCGTCCTTACTAGAAACTCCATCTAAACTTTATAGTTCAGCATATGTCGTTATTTTACACTATAAAAGAACCCTATCTTCTGATGCAACGTCGGTTTTCCTTACTTGATACAAATTTACACTTTGATACAAATTTATACTTTTTATAGTGATTCACTTTTTCGGTCAACGTCTACAATTCCCAAAGTCTTACAGTGGGGGGTTTATGCGGTGAAACCGTATAACTAACAAAACTTAATTTCCTTGAACTCTTTGTCGACCACATTCTTCCTGTGAGACTGGGAGGAAATAGAGAGACCTTTCGTCCTCTATTTAGAGGGTGCACTTTCCATGGAAGGGACATGGTCCTCCCGTCTTCAGTGGGAATAGTGGTCTCTATACCTTAGATTCCGACTCTTGTGACATTTTTGTTTGGAACAATGAAGAAGTCGTTAAATACTGGGGTTCGGGTTCGAGTAAACAGAACAATTAAGAAGTGTTCAAATAACAGAAAAACAGATTTTCCATATTGTCGACGGAAGAGACCAGTAAAGAAACTCATAGTACAGAAACACCCCGAGGAGATACATATATCACCATTTCTTAAGTGAACGGTCACATCTTCTGTGTTCTCTGCGTCTAAGTTAGGGACCCACCCCTCCTAGGGGGCCTCCTCCCGTACCGTTGGGTGAAGTCTTAAGAACAAACCTCTTCGGGCACCTGTCACCTCGGACCGTCCGACGTCAGGTGCCCCAACGGTTCTCAGTCTATGCTGACTTCGTTGTATACACACACACACACATATGCATATATATTAAACAAAACAAAAACAAAAAACCGGTACGACACACCATACGTCAAGGGGTCAATTCTGACTTAGACACGGAGGACGTCATCTCCGTCGTTCAGAATTGGTGACCTGGTCGTCCTTTCAGGGGGTAAATATATAAAAATTTTTGTGAGAAGGTATAAAAAAAACCACCAGAGAAATTACTTCACCTTTTTTTTTAAGAAGAATTAGAATTCCTGGGTGTGGGTTTATCACTATCACTGAGAGAGACCCGTACCCTTCCTCGTCTTCTCGATCCAGTCATCTCTGAAAGTTAAATAACATTATTAAAAATTCCGGTGATCTAAGCACATAACTGAACATTCACTTTACTTAAGTTTAAGATTTATCATTTTTTATATGTACAAATAGTCCTACCAAACGTATAACGGGTATCGTGAAACACTTACTAACATAAGTGAGTCAAGTCAAGCCAACGAGTCAGCACAGGTTGAGAAACGCTGGGGTACCTGACGTCGTGTGGTCCGGAGGGACAGGTAGTGGTTGAGAACCTCAGGTGAGTTTGAGTACAGGTAACTCAGCCACTACGGTAGGTTAGTAGAGTAGAAGACAGCAGGGAAAGAGGAGGACGGGAGTTAGAAAGGGTCGTAGTCCCAGAAATGTTTACTCAGTTGAGAAGTGTAGTCCCCCGGTTTCATAACTTCAAAGTCGAAGTAGTCAGGAAGGTTACATATAAGTCCTGACTAAAGGAAGTCTTACCTGACCAACCTAGAGGAACGTCAGGTTCCCTGAGAGTTCTTAGAAGAGGTCGTGGTGTCAAGTTTTCGTAGTTAAGAAGACGTGAGTGGAAAGAAATATCAGGTTGAGAGTGTAGGTATGTACCGATGACCTTTTTGGTATCGGAACTGATCTACCTGGAAACAACCGTTTCATTACAAAGACGAAAAACTCTACGACAGATCCAACCAGTATTGAAAGGAAGGTTCCTCATTCGTAGAAAATAAAAGTACCGACGTCAGTGGTATACGTCACTAAAACCTCGGGGGGGTTTTTATTTCAGACGGTGTCAAAGGGGTAGATAAACAGTACTTCACTACCCTGGTCTCCGGTTCTAGAATCAAAAGAGTTACAACTCGAAATTCGGTTGAAAAAGTGAGAGGAGAACGTGAAAGTAGTTCTCCGAGAAATCAAGAAGAAGTGAAAGCCGGTATTCCCACCACAGGAGACGTATAGACTCCACTAACTATAAAGAGGACCGTTAGAACTAAGGTCGAACCCGAAGTAGGTCGGGTCGAAAAACGTACTACATGAGACGTATCTTCAATTTATTCGTCCCACTGTTGTACGTCGGAACTGCATAAGGAAAAGGATAAACCTTGGTCAGACAACAAGGTACAGGTCAAGATTCACAACGAAAGACTGGACGTATGTCTAAAGAGTTCTTCGTCCAGTCTACTAGATCATAAGGGTACAGAAAGTCTTAAAAGGTGTCAAATAACACTAGGTGTGTCAGTTTGGAAACCGTATCAGTTATTTCGTCAAGTCAAGTCAAGTCATCGAGTCAGCACATGGAGAGAAACGCTGGGGTACTTGGTGTCGTACGGTCCGGAGGGACAGGTAGTGATTGAGGGTCTCAAATGGGTTTGAGTACAGGTAACTCAGTCACTACGGTAGGTTGGTAGAGTAGGAGACCACAGGGGAAGAGGAGGACGGGAGTTAGAAAGGGTCGATTCGTCTTTGTCTACAAAAAGACCTTGACCTTGAGAGAACGAAAAAGCTACTAGGTCACCTACAACCGTTAAACTAGAGACCGAGGAGACGGAAAAGATTTTGGTCGAACTTATGGACCTAACCTCTTAACACTCGTGACAAAATGATGTCCCACTCTACTCACGTTAACACGGCATCAAACTCGTAAGAAACCGTAACGGAAAGAAACCCTTACTAACACAAGTCAACTGTCGTTTGGGGATACCCAGAGTCCGGTTTATGTTTACCGAGAGTCCGGTCACCGAAAGTCACTTAGGGACACGACAGAAGTGTTTTCCGAGGAGGGTCGAGAGGAGGGGCGTTCCTGACCCGAATACCCTAGGGTCTCATCTGTCTCGACCCTTTGTCCTAGGAACCTGTAGGACTATATTGTTCCGGACAAAATTCTCCGATGTATCGGAGACCGACGGGTGTCCTAGAATATGAAAGGATTCGACAGGACTAAAGGTGTCGAGTGTGTGGACCTAAGAGAGACGGTCACTAGAGGTCCCAATGGACGACACAGACCGTTGACTCCGTTACCTCGAGACTAACATTCACACCCTCGACCTCCGGGACGGACCTACCGACCTAAGTATCGGCGACACGGGACCCAAGGGTTGAGGGGCCGTCAGACAAGCCTTGGTCTGTGGGTTCGGACATCGTAGAGAAAGGACGACGACGAGGTATCACCCCCGAGGTCCAACCCGAACTCCACTGCCGTAGCAGAGACGGGGTACACGGCCCGGACGAAACGACGGTCGAACCTCCCCAGCCCCTTTGGAGGAGCACCCAGAGTACCCGAGGCCGCGACGGGCCCCCGGGACCGTCGGGTGTGTCACCAACGTCACGGACAGCCGTCCCAGGGGTGAGGGACTCAGAGGTAATAGGGGTCTCGGAAGTGTCGACAAGTAGGGTCGGTCCTCGCGTCCGGTGGTTCCTGGTGACAGGGGAGACACTCTTCGCCTGGTGCGAACCCGGTGAGTAAACAGAGGTCGAGGTCCCTGTCTGGACTATGTGGGTTCTCCATAAACGACAGACTACTTTACTCCTTTCCCCCTCACTCTCCTTCCCCGCGACGTGCGTACCCGTGGGGACCGTCTTACTTTCAGTGTACCTCGTTCTCTTCGAGACAGTCGGTAGAGATCGAGGATCAAGAGGGGTGACGAGTCGTTCCATTCGGCTCTCGTCCCCGGACGGGGTCACACCCTCAGTCTCTGACCTCGGCCCCTGGGGGACCGGTGGACGTTAGGGTGGGTAGGGGACGTAGGAGGGTCCGAGCCAGGACACTGGTGCCTCGTGTCGTCTCCTCCCAGAAAGTGTGTGGGTGGGTGGGGGATTTCACCCGGGATCCGGACTCGGGACTCCCCTTAGTCCTAGACAGGGGGAGGTGGGGGTTTGGGTCGGGAGTGTAGGAGGAGGAAGACTCAGGTAGGGATCGCCCGAATTAATTGAAGTTCTCTGTGACTATCGAGATCCACTACCCTCGATATTTTAACGTTTCAGACTAATTTTTATTGTTATTCTTCCGGATAACGGGTAATCGGACACGGACTCGGGAATTCCTTCCAATTAATTAATTAGTAGAAGGAATGTCGGGTCCCTCCCCCGTTCCCAATAGACATGGGAAATTTTCCCCCTTCGTCCGCCCCGAACCGAACCGAGTGGGTCGTAGGAAGATCGACGACCTAGAGGTCTTCTCTCGACCCCGGTTGGGAACCTTTAGTGGGGACTCACCCCCCCAGTGAGAATTGAAACGTCGAACGTCTCCACGGAGGGGGAGGGGCCCGGAATTAAAGGAGCAGACATTTTAAGTCTCTAACCTTACGGTCGAAAGGTCCAGAGAAAGGTCGGAGTTGAAACCCCTGTTGGATCCGTCGGTCCGACGGAGATGGTGGTGGAGGGACCCCTCGGACCCCCGGGACGGGGATTGGGGTCCACTCTGGGACCAGATAATGGGAAAGACTGGAAACTACGAAAGTAAAAACAAAAAAATTTAACACCATTTTTTGTGTGCATTTACAATTGTAGGATTGGTATCCGAAGGGACCACCGAGTCACCATTTCTTAGGTGGACAGTTACGTCCCCTGTGTCCTCTACACCCAAGTCAGGGGCGAAACCCTTCTAGGGGATCTCCTCCTTTACCGTTGGGTAAGGTCATAAGGACGGACCTTTTAAGGTACCTGTCTCCTCGGACAACCCGTTGTCAAGTATCCCAGAGTTTCTCAGCTTGTCCTGACTTACTGGTTTGTTGTGTCACCAAAATTCCTGTAAATGTGGTAACACCACGGTAGGTAAAGATCTCGAAGGAATAGAACGTTTATACTCAGGTACGTGAATCCTTTCTTATTAAGGGATATGGGTGGAGGTCGACGGACCGTTGGTGAGAGACAAAGATATTTAAAGTGACCAGATTCAGAGAGTACTCACTTTAGTAATAAACAGGAAAACACTGACCGAAAGTGGATGGTATTGGAAGCTCTAAGTAGAGACAACATTTATGGGAGTTAAAACAACAACCCTAGAAGGGTGGAAGATCCTAAGGTCGGACCCCCACGTCTTCCTGTCCCTCCGACCAAGAGTGAGTCCGCGACGGTCCGGAACACAGACCTTCTTGGTCCTATTTCCCCGTGTCGGAGGCCCGTACAGTCAAAATGAATAACCATTTGTGACCTTTTGCAATGTGTAATTTTATTTGTACTTAAATGGTGCTCCGTCTTACGTTTCACGTGTACTTAAAAAGTGAGCCTTGACTCTGAACTTTCTTTGAGAGACGAACACCGTTTAAAAGAGGATTGGAACCTGGGACCCCGCCATCTTAAACTACCCTTCGACTTCTTGAGTCCGGGTACTCGGGACCCGGACCGGACCTGAGACCAAACAAAACCAGACTTCACGGGCACCACCGAACCCTCTGTTTGTTGTCGACTTCCCGGACACGGGACGTCTCATCGACCCGAGGTAGTGTAAGGTCCGATTCAATCCGGAATTTTTGGATCCCTCAGTTCGAATCTGGACCACAATAAGATTCGGGGAGACGACGATTAGTCTCTACGTGGAGGAGGTCACTTCCCTGGACCTCGACCCCTAGTAATCAGAACCTATGTTCAGAGTTGAAACAACAAATCAGGGATTCAAAATCGGTTGTAAAAACGCTTGGGTACCTGACATCGGGCGGTCCGAGGAGACAGAAACCCTAAAGGGTCCGTTCTTCTAACCTCACCCAACGGTAAAGGAAGAGGTCCCCTAGAAGGGTTGAGTTCCGAAGTTGGGTGTAGAGGTCGAACCGTCCACCTACGAAATGGTGACTCGGTGGTCCCTTCGGGTTCAGAGAGAAAATGGACCATGGAGTACCACCTTCGTCTGTCCTACTTCCTTTGTCCCCACACCGGTCGGAACGCGGAGACTGAAGAGCCCGAGGAGGTCGTGGAGGGAGTTGGTCCTCCGAGCGGTCTTCGTCGTCGGGGCCGTCCCGTCCACCCGTCGGTCCCGGTGGGCCGAACCGGTGGTCCTTCACGATCTTAGGTGGGGCTCAGGTGAAGACGTCGGACTCACGAGGTGTTATTAAACCGGACTCTCTACTCGTGGCCTTTCAACGGACAAATTAAATTAAATAAAGTTAAATTAAAATTAAATTCGATAAGGCGTAAACGAAGGGGTCGATAGAAAAAAGTGAGAGTCCCAACAATTTAATAACGTCGACCACATCTTTTCCTTCTACTTTTTATCTCTCGGGTCTCCTCGGGTCAGGGATAGACTCTAAGGGGGAGGGGAAGGACGTGGGGTGTTTTACGGGACACACAGGGGACCCCTGGGAGGTCCGGTCTGACTCCACCCCCACCGCCTGACCGTGGGGACTACCTGGGTCTCGGGGGAAAAGACGACGTCTCACTCTCGACATTGTTATCATTGTTAAACGACTCACAGACGATACACGGTGGGTAGAATGAAAAGTAAATAAGGAGGGGTGTGGGACGACCCTTTTTCGTCGGAAGAGTAAGAGTCTACTCGGTGGGCTCCGAGTCTCCGGTTCAGCAAGACCTGTTTCTTCGTCGTGTCATGTCCCCGACCGACACACAGGAACGTGCACGTTTAACGGGACAGACTTGGAGTCAAGGGTTTACCCTTTTACTTCACTTCTTCACTTTGCCTCAGCGAGTCAGTAAGACTGAGAAACACTGGGTCACCGGACATCGGACGGTCCGAGGAGGTAGGTATCCTAAAAGATCCGTTCCTGTGACCTCACCCAACGGTAAAAGAAGAGGTCCCCTAGAAGGGCTGGGTCCCTAGTTTGGGGCCAGAGGAGGTAACGTCCGTCTAAGAAATGGTAGACTCGGTAGTCCCTTCTGGACTACCCGGGACTACCGTTTTACCCCACTATTACTAGTAAGGATTTTCTCAAAGTGCCCATATGACCGAGGTTTTTGAATTTATTCACGTTTTTTCAATGTCTTTCTGACCTACATTTTGCACCTTACAATCCTTCTAACAAGAAAATCATAATTTTCGTTAAAGACGTAACCTCCCACCTGTGGACCGAAACAGAAACCTTGGTCGACAGGGACACAAGAAGTCACTCGGGAACGTCTTCAGGACATTAGTACATCCACCTGTTCTCGGACGAGGGACAACCTCCCAGTCCACCCACCACAGAACTACTGGGTTTCTGGATTGGGTTACCTTCGAAACAGACTCCTTCTCAGGAGGGAGTAGAATAGAAACCTTCTTGGACGAGAACGTCTCCGTTTATCTAATTTTTTTTTTTTAGATATTGGATCTTCTATAGAAGCAAAGACAGGTTTCAGAGGTCCGGAAACGTGGCCGAGGAGGGAGACGGGTCTTGTGGAAAGGGTCGTAAGTGTACCATTCGAGAGAGGACATGAAGTCCTAAGATAAATTTACAGCGGAAGAGTCACTCTGGAGATGACAGATAGTATAAATTTTACCATCGGAGTGAGGGAAGGAGGTGTTAGAGGTGGAAATGGGAACCTAATCGCGGGTCGGGGGTAGGAACGGGACCCGTGGAAGATCGTGTGACATAATACATAACTACGTCGTAGAACACACAGGGGAGGTGATCTCGTGTTTCCGACACTTCCGTCCCTAAAATGGACAAGTCAAATGACGACTTAGTGGTCTCGGATCTTATGACGGGTCGTGATGGATCATCTACGGTGTTATTCGTTGACTTAATTTCTCTCCGTAGACGACCTGAAGGGACATCAGATCACCGATTCTTCGACGAAGGTCACGTCTCTGCACCCGAGTCACGGACCAGTCCCTTGATTCTAGAGTGCACGACACCTCGTTGATTCAGGTGCATGACGTTGGCGCTCGCCCGTTCGAAGTCGCAGGCACTCGGTGTCGACCTTCTACTGACGACCGGTGTTCTTTCTCGGCCTTACAGAGTTTTTCTGGGTCGTGTCGGTTTTTTGTTTTTTTTTTTTGGGTATTGTTTTTTGTCTTCGTAAACGAGTAACCTCTACTCGTCTTTGTCCCTACACTAACCCCCTCCTCCGTCCGTACGGGTTGGAGAGATCGAGTGAAACTTCCTTTCTGGATCTAGTCTCGGTCCTACCCGAAGGGGTCGAGTGGACCCTGCCTACAACCACTGGTGTACGTCCTTTCATTGGCGTATCTAGTCCGAGACCTTCCTACACCGACCTGACAGTCCTGTCAGACCAATCCTGTTCCGACTGACGTCGGAAGAGTCCAACGGACACTTTCCATACCGACCAGGGTGTCCTTTGTTCCGTCAAGACTCTCACCCCACCAAAGACAGCTCAGTTGGAGCGAGACGTCCCGTGTAAAAATCCCACCGTCTCTCGACCAGAGACGCTATACCCCGTATCAGTCCCTCACTCGGGCGGGACTCGTCCAGTCACAACACCCGTGGTTCCTCTCGGTGAAAAGTACCGTCAACCGTTCGGAAAGGTCCAAAGTCTCCTTCTCAGTATCCCCTCTTCTCACTGGGGCAGGATTCCGACCCCACTCCAGGAGTCGGTCTCAGGGGTCACCCCGGCTCTCTACGTCTTCTCGTCACTGACCTGGCTCTCCGTCGTTGCGCAGGCTTCAGTAGACTCTTGACTCGGTTCTGTGGGTCTCCCCGGAAAAGGTCTTACTTACACACATTGCACACAACCGACCTAGAAAATTCTTATAGGTTAAGGCTAATTTTTTTTTTTAACTGATAGTTTCGTTTGTCGACCACTTTGTAAAATTTCATATGTCTTAGACACATACACTTATCTCTCTGTTTCTTACCTTGTTTGTTCTCATAATGACTATCTATTTCTTTCTAATTTTTTTTTTGCCAATCCGTACCTATAGGTACTATGTGATTTATAGACACTGTGAGGGTTGTACGAGTTATAAGTGTTCCAGAATTTGACCGGTGTGTGACCGTTGTGAGTAAGACCGAGGTACACACGGTACGGGTCCTTTTAATCATTTAAGTTTATTGGGTCTACGATTGAAGATAATTGAGGGTGACACCTTTTATGGAAATTATTAGATTTATTCACGGTTCACCCGAACTTAGAAATCCCCTTTTTTTTTACTTATCGAAGAGGGGTCCGATTAACCATGTCCGGGACGGAGACGTGTAGAGACTATCTCATTCACAACCACGGTCCGTGCCTCGGGGAACCGAGTGGGCTGGGTACGAGGGCAGTGGTAGTCACTGTTCTGACTTCGTCGTCCCCACTCGTCCTGTGCACCCGTACCCGTCAGTCCTGAGTCGTGACACGAAGAACGTGGGCGCCCGCGGGGTCGGATTCGTACGACTGAATGGGTCGAGAAACGGGAACGAAGAGTGCCGCGTAAAAATTAACTAAATTATTTGGTACACTAAGCTGTTAGAAGTAGGCCAGACACTCGGAAAGACAGGACACTCGAGACCCTTCGATCAGACCGACGTGCGTCTCCATTAAAGGGCGTACTGTGAAGCTGTGTCTCATTACAACTCTGTGAGGGACTATAAGGACCCCTTCCCTCCCGAAACCCCTTGAGTCCAGTGCTTTTCAGATGCTCCCCACCGACTGACGGGAAAGACCCTACCGACGTTCCGATAGAGGGGAGGGTCTACCCCACCTCCTAGGTGCGGGGGACGGGAACTGGGGGGTCACGGGTAACACCGTCCGCTCCGACGTTCTGGCACAACCCACTCCTACCACCCTCACTGCAATACACCGAAGGTCCCGACCCAGTCTTTCTCGCTACTTCGAAGACGAAGTGACCGACTTGACTTAAGAGTGAGACCTTCTGAAGTCGACAGTGTCCTCGTCGGACTGACGGGCCTCCGACGGCACGACACTTTTTTTTCGGGTTTGACTGAGTGCTCGTCTTTCCGGTGCACACCCACACTGGCTCTAGGGTCGGAGACGGTCGTAGCTTGCGGTCTACACCCTCGGTCACTCGGAACCTCGGGGTCCGGGACGGTAGGTACAGACTCCTCTAGTCCTGTGTGGCCGACGCAACAGGGACCGCGACGGGACGCAGGGGGAAGGCCCCAGAGGAGGGACGGTCGGGCCATGACTGAGAAACACTGGGGTGCCTGATGTGTCAGGTACCTTAAGAGGTCGGGTCTTATCACCTCACCCATCTGAAAGGGAAGAGGTCCCCTAGAGAAGAAGGGTTGGGTCCCTAGCTCGGGTCCAGAGGACGTGACGTCCGCCTAAGAAATGAGTGACTAGGTGGTCCCTTCGAGGTCAGGACTCACCACCGGTTACGACGAGGACGTCGGGGACGGGTGGTCGTGGGTCTCCGTGAGTCCCATGAATGGACCTCGTGGTGGACAAGACCAGTCTTTCACCGAGAAACACTGGGTAGAGGCTGGGGTGCGTAAGGGGTCGGACGGACAGGGGGAGTTCCAACCACCACGATGTCGACGACTTCCCCCGCGGCTCCGGAGACGTCCCGTGACCCGGGACGAACCTCGTGTGTGCGACAAAGGATAACTAGGCAGAGAGGTCCGGGAAGAGAAAGGAAAAGAAGTCTTATTAGAATTCCTCTCGTCGAAGGTCGGGGTAGAGACCGGAGAGCAAACGAGAGTCGAGGCGCACGTAGAGAGTCAAAGTCAGGTAAATCAAATGGAGTCCCACAGAGTGAACAGGGACAAGGGCCGGGGGCTGGGCTTGGGGACGGGGTTCAGTGAGCCCCCCTAAGATGACTCGTGGTGTGTCTCTTTTGACGAAGTACCGTGTGGGACCCCTGAGCGGCGTACAGGTAGAAGGGTAAAGACCCGGTTTCTCTAAGAGGCTCCGGGATACTCTTCGTCTCCGTCGTCTCTCCCCAACGTTTGCACCGGAACGGCTTTAAGTCGGAGCGCCGAGTCGTCGACACACTGGAGCCCGTCGAACGAGAGACACGAAGTCGGAGGAGAAGACGTTTTACCTCATATTGCCTTGGATGTAGCATCCTTTTTCGTCGCTTACGTACACTTCCTGAGCCTTGTCCCGAATCGTGTATCACTTACGAGACATAAACGATAATAACGATACGACCAGAGACCCGTCGATCACCACCTCACGTCTACCCCGACCTCCAAAGACGAAGACAACCTCCCCAGATGCTCGAACCTTAAGAAAGATCTTCTCCTCTCTCAATGGGATGGAAGTTTAAATGGTATTTGTTGGGAGGAGGACATGGAAATGGAGGTGGCACATTTGGTAGGGTCGGAAAGAGAAAGTATCGAGACCAGGACGACCCTTTCCTTCTACCACCAGAGGGGTAACGGTCTACCCCTGTACCACTACGCCACTACCCGCCACCGGACAGGGTCCGGTGTCAGCGCAGTCGAGTCCGGAGACAAGAGACGACAGGACGGGTGGTAGGAAAGACGGTAGTCGGGTAGAGGACGTCGCCGGTGTCACCCCCATCCTTAGGGCCCTCGAGACTCAGGAGACAAGTGCGGTCGGGGGCTCGGACCTCTGTGGTCTACAGACGTCCTGAACTAAGGAGGGGGCGGGGGATAAAGACCGAAACCCCACAACCCTCGGGACCTTTTACCGTCGGACCCTCCCTCACAGAGACAAACTCCTGGTAAAGGTCGGCTCGGACCTTCCTCCGAGACCACTCGAGGGCGGGGAGGACCCTACTCCCTTGTCGACGACACCCCCGTTACTCTGTCAACGTCTAAGGTGTGCCGCCCCACCCTGCCCACCCCAAACCTCGTCCCACGGACTCTACGGAGACAGGTGGGATCAGAGGTAAATAGATTCGAGAACGGTAGGAAGATCGGGGAGAGTCCATAAGGGACCTTCTAAGACCACAGGGAAGGAGCACCCTAGAAGCGACCCACCGAAACCCTCAGGACAGTCATGGACTACGTGACTGAACGAACCGATAAAGACCACAGGGAGACCGATGGGGTTGGTCTGACCTTCGAGGGTCTTACGTCCCTGAAACGGTCTCAGGGGACGAAGGACCCCTACACCACGTTACTGACAGACGACCGTACTGCTTGTTCCTCTACTGTACCTCTGAAGTCGTGGGAACACGTAGAGCTCTTCGGTCCCCAGGACCATCGCCCCAGTCGTTACTGAGTGTACTCGGTCCTTCCACTTCAGTAGTGGCGGTCGTGGTGGAGGTGGCGAACGAAAGTAGCCGGAGACGGAAAGACTCGACACTAAATGAGACAGAGACGGCACTCTCCAGGTACTGTCCTCGGCCTCTGTACGAGTCAAGAAGACTGCCTTCCGTCCCGTGTCCGACGACGGGCGGCGAGCATTTTGTAGTTTCAAGTTCCCCTTGGTGCCTGTTACCGTCTCTTTTCGACAGAGAGAGGAAGACACCTCAGGAGAACTGTCTATGTCACGGACGACACACCTTGGTCCGTCTCCCGGTCGTTCGGTCTGGTCGTTACTCCCTGTCTACTGTTAGTAAATACTAATCAGTTTAAGCTCAGTAGGTGGAGCTCAACAGTTTGAGCTCCCCGGCAGCGGTGGACGATACGTGACTCGAACCGCAGATGGATGAACAAGGAGTACTGTACTCTGTCTCAGATAACAGTAGGGATAAAATATCTACTACTTTTACTCAGGGAACGGGTCTCTGTGTGTGTATCGTCGTTCACCGTGTCGGTCCTGAACTTGGACCCTCCAGACTGAAACAGTGGTGTAATTGTCATTTACTTTCACTTCAGCGAGTCAGCACAGGTTGAGAAACGTTGGGGTGTCTGACATCGGATGGTCCGAGGAGGTAGGTACCCTAAAAGGTCCGTTCTCATGACCTCACCCAACGATAAAGGAAGAGGTCCCCTAGAAGGGTTGGGTCCCTAGCTTGGGCCCCGGAGGACGTAACATCCGTCTGCGAAATGGTAGACTCGGTGGTCCCTTGGTATTCGAATTGGATTGTCATCGTGAGGCAGCGAGTGGGACGGACACCTTATCGAGAGACGGTTCCGATGTACAAGTCAGGGTATGACAGGGTCAGAGAGACCCGGGTTAACAGAGTCAGTCGAGAACCGTATTACTTCGACACATTGTTTCGCGAAATTTTTTCGAGTCACCGAACTTTGTTTCCAGTAAATACTGGACCCAGAGATCCCATGACTGAGGGGTCCACCGTGTCACCGGTTCTTAGGTGAACGGTTACGCCCTCTACCTTTTCCAAGTCCAAGTCAGAGACCCAACCCTTCAAGGGGACCTCACCCTTTACCGTTGGGTGAGGTAATAGGAACGGACCTTTTGAGATACCTGTCTCCACGGACCGTTCGACGTCTGGTACCCCAGCGTTTCTCCGCCTGTATTGACTCGCTGACTCGAGTGCACGCACGATGACGTCAAATCGACGTATATAATCCGCTGATAATGCGTGGTCCGTGCCAAGAACCAGTCCTGGAATCGTAGATCGGTAAACCGTCCCTTCTATGTGTTCTGTCGGTGCCAGTACTCTTTGCCTCCATGACACTATCTCCGACACGTTTCACTGTCTTTCTCTTCTTCACTGGTCAAAAAGAGCCCCTACTTAACTCTCATTTCCATTGTACACTCGACCCGAAACCTTGCGATCATCCTGAAGTTCTGTGTCACTTTCACCCTTCCGTACGAGACCTTTCACCCCTGACGAGAATCGTCTCCGCGTCCCTCTCCTTCCCTGACTCCACAAATCAAAGGACTCCTCGTTCTACGTACCCACTTCCTAATCCAGTCGAGGTCTGTCTCTTCTTAATCCGGTTCGACAAGCTCTTCGGGAACTGTTAAAAAATCCGACATCTCACCTGAATCTCTCCTGTCCTTCAATTTCCGTCCCTTCACGATCTTCTCAAACCATCAAGAGGTCCATTCTGTAAACCCCCTTGGGTCCCAGTAGACCTCGTCACAACCCGTCCACCCTCGTACCAGAGGTCCACCCTCCCCTTTCTCCCCGAGACACATCACACACTACTTTTCCTCTGTATTCCTCATAAAGACACCCCGAGAGGAAAGGGGAAGTAAAGTTTTGTGTGTAATAACTTTGCACAAAGTAGTCACTCACCGTCGTGGCGACTCTATTTAGGTTCAGGGTCGGGGACCGGGGTGCCCCTACCAAACGTCTTGGGAGCAAGTGGGTTAAGGAGCAATTTTACAAATAAGAAACGAACTTTTATTTTGTCGTCGAGTAAGAAATCTCCGTGTCCTCATGTCCGAGACCTGGGACGACCTCCGAGAATCTTCTCGGACCACGGGTCACGAGTGAGTCACGTCTGTCGGACCGTCGGGCCTCCTGAGGAACCCACGGGTCGAGACTGTGCCCACGAGTCTTCCACTACCGACCTCCGAGTCTCGACAACTTCTCCGTAGATCCTAAGGGACCCTCGGGGGCCTCGGGTCTTGGAGGGTGGAAGGGAAAGAGTGGGGAGACGGACAAGAGGGGGAGAGTCAGTGGCAGGGGTAGTCGACACACCCCACTGTCTGTCGACAGACCTCTAACCTTTGGGTGGAGGGTCGTCACCCTTTTCTCCCGCACCGACGGCGCCCCTCTCCGACGACTAAAAGTCGGGTAAATGACCGACCCCGAGACATCGAGGACGGAGAGCGACAAGAAAGAGGGGTGGTGCCGACCCTTGACCAACTAAAAGGTCCGTCGCTGGAGTCGCGAGGGGCGACGTCATCCGTCCGGGGCCCGTCTGACGACACACAGATAATAAAAACTAGCAGGCAAAATACCCCGTACTTTAGTG
This sequence comes from Capra ibex, assembly GCA_006410555.1. Lineage (NCBI taxonomy): Eukaryota > Metazoa > Chordata > Mammalia > Artiodactyla > Bovidae > Capra > Capra ibex. Next base: position 21,210,852 of record SJYO01052474.1, read on the forward strand.
GCACCCCTTGCGTTCCAGACGTGACGGGAGGAGAGGGGACCGACTCCGGTTCCTCACCGTCGTCCCACCCCGGTCGGCCCCTAGGGCCCCGCCCGCGGTACGTCGTTCCCGTAGTCGACCCTCCGTCCCACGACACACCCCGGTCGGGAAGTACCGGTTCCTCCCGACTCCACCGAACCTCGGAGTCAAAGGGTAAAGGCGGTTCAGGTGTCCCGGAGCACGAGGGAGATTCCTTTTCAAAGCCCCCTCTCAGGATCGGAGAAGATCGGGGACCACCGGCGGTCACGCGGGCAAACACGACCGTGTCGAGGTTGGAGACAAGCGACTTCCCTTCGGGGTTTTATACGGACATCTTCGAGTCCTGTACGGTGAGATTTGTATGGCGAGACGCCACAACTAATGAAATTTGACATCCGTTGACTCTTTGTCGTTTACGCCCATTTCCCAAAGGGACTTGAGGGCAGTAGACGGGTTTCTGTCTCCGGGGGTCCCTTCGAGACGACAGTAGTTAGGGGAGGGGTTCCCCAAGTAGTTGGCTCCCCCTGACGGAGAGTAGTGTCCTCGTCTTTGATCTTCACTGTACTGTCCGTCCGTCCCAGTGTCTGTTGGCACGAGGGCAGAGAAGAAGACTCCGGGGAAAGTGGAAAGGATTTATAGTAAACTCGAGGAACGACGGGAGAGGGTAACTTACCGTGAATTAGGACTTGAGATTCCGGCGGAGTCCCCTCAGTGAGCAAAGGGGGGCCCACAGAGGGACGCATGTGCTCCACCACAACAACGACAACAAGGCACCGATGTAGCACAGACTGAGAAACGCCGGGGTCCCCGACGTCGTGCGGTCCGAAGGGACAGGAAGTGGTAGAGGGTTTCAAACGAGTCTGAGTTCACGTAACTTAGTCGCTACGGCAGGTCGGTAGAGCAGGAGACAGCGGGGGAAGAGGAGGACGGGGGTATTTATACTCTACATATAGAAGTATTTGAAGGCAAACGAAAAGAGGACAATTAGACAGAAACTTCTGAGTGTCTGAATCTCTTACTTAAATACCAGCGCCTCGTTCCCCTGCTTACCCCCTTCCCTATAAATCCTACCTATATAAATCCCTTTCCTATAAAACCCTACCCTACCTGTACATATGTGACGATATGAATTTTACCTGTCGATTGTTCCTGGATGACTTATCGTGTCCCCTAAGACGAGTCACAATCCACCGTTGGACGTACCCTCCCCTCAACCCTCTTCTTGCCAGTGCGTAAATGCATACTGACTCAGGAAGCTACAAATGGACTTTGATAGTGTTATAACAATTAACCGATATGGGGGTATCGTTTATGCCAAATTTAATTTTTTTTTTTTTTGGTGCCATTTTACAATTTTTTAGACAGAAACTCACGTCCCGAGAGTCTATTCTTGAGTCTTCCCACCTCCCTTCTACGAAAAGGGGAGGATGTGACGGAAGAGGGACACAGAGACAGAGTGTGAAGGGCGAGGAAAGAGGATCTTCCTCTAAATCCCGGGTGGGACTTAGGTCTACTAGAGTAGGACCTTAGTGAGAAATCGAGTTCATGTTTGAATTACTGTAGACGTTCCTGAGGAAGGTCTATTCCAGTGTAAGTGTCCAAACAACCCCTGCCCCAACCTGAACCTGTATGGGAGACCCCCTGTGGTAAGTTAGGCGACGTGGGTTCAGACGCACCTCTACACAGAATCAAGAGAAGGGACCGACGGCACACTGTCCCAGTGTCCGTGTTCCGACGATCTACTTCGACAAACAGGAAACGACCCGACGAGTGAATGGAGGAACAGGACCGTGTTTACTCCTCAGACCGGTCGCGGACTCGGGGCTCACGCCTCCTTTTCGACTGTCGTTCGGGAAGAGGAGGAGGTACGACCGTGCTTTCGGTCTTTTTCACCTCTCGGTCGTTTTTTCCCCTCACTTAACTTCTTTAGACTTGGAATGTCTCACACGTCAGGGTACCTCTTCTTCCCCCCTTCTCTCTTCCCACCCTTTATCCCTGTGGAAGTCCGTATGCGGGTGACTCTACGACGATCGGACCGGGACAGGGTTGACCTACTCCGCCTTCATATTTGACTGTGGAGCCCAGGGACCCGTCGAGGACCGTTTTGAGTCCACGAACAGAAGTGGGGAAGGCGGAGGTAGTATCTGGGAATCTGACCCCACAGAAGGTACCTCTCGGGTCGTAGGGGGGGTGGGGGGTGGTTAGACCGTAGGATGGGCGAAACTCACCAACGGGAGCCGTTAGTGTGTGGGGTCCTCGAGTAAGACGAAAGAGGGTAGCCTTGTGTCGGGCGTATACCGAACAAGGGATTCCGGTAGAAAAGAGTCGAAAAGTCCACTGTCCCTTGATTAAGATAGTTGTTTAAGTTTGGTCGAGTCCTCAATTACTGTCTTTGACAATTACTGACGATTGTTGTTTTACCCCATCCCCGTATAAAACGTAAAATCACCTCTTCTCCGCCTCTTTCCTTAGTTCCTTAGGTTTTACCACCGAACAATAGGACGGTATCCATCATTCGGTACAGGAAGAAACTCTTTGATATAGTCGCGAGACCTGTGACAGGGGACACCGACTGGTGTGTTCCGACGACACCCCGGTGGAGGTTCGTTGGTCTCACCGAGGGGACGGACGTATAAGACTGGTGTAACACCTGTGAGGACGGGTCTTGTCCAGAACAACCTGGTCATCGACCAGAGTATTTACGTGGAGTCCTGGCTCCATAATGGTAAAGAAGACTAAATTTTCTACCTCACCCTTGGAGGGACCACCAGGTCACCGGTTCTGAGGTGTGAGGGTTACGTCCCCTGGACCCAACCTAGGGACTATATACGTAAGAGTCAGTACTGGTTGAGACACGCTGGGATACATGACATTGGGATACGGATTACTCCGAGAAGACAGGTACCCTAAGAGGTCCCTTCTTAATGACCTCACTCCTAAAGCAGGAGGTCCCCTAGAAGAACTGGGTCCCTAGGTTGGGTACAGAGGGTGTAACCTCGTCCTAAGAAATCACGACTCGGTAGTCTCTTTGGGGACATAGGAGCCAATCCCTTGATAATTATTTAGGGTGTACGGTGTTGGCTTCTAAAACGTACAACGTTAACTTTCTAGGATGTACGGTTTTACTTCTGGGTCGCGAACGGACGATTTATCGAATTCGACACAGGTTGAGAAACACTGGGGCACCTGACGTCAGGCGGTCCGAGGAGACAGGTACCCTAAGAAGTCCGTTCTTATGACCTTACCCAACGGTAAGGGAAGAGGTCCGGACTGGGTTCCTAGTTTGGGTACAGAGACTGCAGAAGACGTTACCGTCTGCTTAAGAAGTGGTGATCACGACGGACCCTTTGGGTCTGAGTCGTGTCGGTTCTTTCTTTTTTCTACTTCGCAGGCTCATTGTACGGTCCAGTGTGTTGTTTTGACGAAACGAAGGTCGGGTCCACAAGACCGAGGTCTCAGGGACGACTGAAGAGACTAAATCCCACAACAAATAAATAGGACAGTTACGGTGAGGGAGAGAAATGTTTCAGTTGGTAAGATTTTACCTTTTCACGAACGTTTTACCGAAAAAAACCACACGTACATAAAAATTAGAATAAACTCACGAAGTCTTAATACCTAGAGTAAGAGAAAGAGCGAAAAAGATGAGTCGTGACGAAAATTCTGTGTTCAAAGAAACTTGTCGTTAAAAGAACGATAACGTCTCCCGGGTCCCGAACGACGGTCGCGTAAAACGGGTTCGTCGGAGGGTCCTTAGTAGGGAGACAGAGAGTGGTGTTCCTTACGACGGTGCTCGTAGGAGTGTGGACAAGGGTCCACTCCTAAAGAACCTCCCCCCCTGTAAGGTTCTCGTCTTTACGACCTTGGACCCAAACGGACTCCTGAAGGTGAAGTGAACGGTCTTCTCGGTGAAACCGGATATCGGGTGGATATGATGACATACCTTAAGGAAAGGTGGTATAGTATATCCAAGAGATACACCACAGTCCAGTCTCACAGCTCCGACTACGACTCACATCTAAGACCACTTGGTTTTTTACACTCTTCTCTTTTTGAGTTTCTAAGAGACGGATCTTTGTCATTAGAACCAGTAACTATGTGACGATGTGACCTCTGGGCCCAAACTAAGGACCCAACCCGACTGGGTGACCTCTTCCCTATTCGATGGGTGAGGTCATAAGAACCCGAAGGGACCACCGAGTCGACCATTCCTTAGGTGGACGTTACGCCCTCTGGACCCAAGTTAGGGGCCCCAACCCTTTTAGTGAACCTCTTCCCTTACCGATGGGTGAGGTCCTAAGACCCGACTTCTTAAGGTACCTGACATATAGTACCTCAACGTTTCTCAGCCTGTACTGAGTCGCTGAAAGTGAAAGTGTAAAACCGATTTAATCGTCGGACAGGTTATTAAGGGTCATCCACGGTCACGACCTACGTTTACTTTCTGTAGAAGAGAGACGGGAAGAGGCGACACGATAGACGGGATTCCGACTGGGTGTACCCGTCGTGGTTGTCCGAGGGAATCAGAGACCGACGACCAACCCCTACCGGTGACCCTCCGTGACCGGTCTCTCACCTCCCGCCCTCCTCTCCCTTCATCCGAGAGAGAGGGTAGGTTTGGACAGACAAGGGAAGTTCGAAGGACGATATGAGTCGAAAAGTACACTATCGCTCAGACCAGGGGACAAACTACCTAATAAAAATAGGTCACTAAGAGAGTCCCAAGGTAATTGACGGGGACGGGGAACAGGAGGTCCAGCACCAATTGTTGAGGGGAGAGAACGGTCACGACCCCAGGACGTGATAGGTAACAACTAAAGAGATTTGAGACGGATATGTGGAAACACATATGTGAAATGACTTGTCTTACACAGTGGACGAAGGACCGTCCCAGGTATCTTACAACCCAATCTGATCTACTATGACTTTCTGTCAAAGTCATGGGACGTGAACACCTGTCGATGGTCGAAGAGAGCCTACGGACAGAGTTGCGGGGCCTATTTCTGTAACGGTCCTGACCCTGGACAGGAGATCCTGTGTTAATAGAAGTATGGAAGTCGACAGAATGAACGGGGAGACAGGTCACCTTCAGAGAACAGTGACGTTACGGGGAGGGGTGGGGCGGAGAAGGAAACAAATGGACGGGATCGAAAGTGGAGAGACGGACGTAGGACTGACAGTGTTCTGACACTCGTGAGGTTCAGTCCACGTCCCAGGATCCGAAAATCGTGTCCCGGTATCGTCTGGGAAATAAAAGAACCTGAGGTTTTAGTGACGTCCACCACTGATGTCGGTACTTTAATTTTCTGCGAACGAAGAACCTTCTTTTCGACACTGTTTGGACCTGTCGTATAATTTTTGGTCTCTGTAATGAAACGACTGTTTCCAGACATATCAGGTCGATACCAAAGAGGTCATCAGTACATACCTACACTCCCAACCTAGTATGTCTCTCGACTCACGCCCTCTTACTACGAAAACTTGACACCACAACCTCTTCTGAGAACTCTCAGGGAACCTGACGTTCCTTTAGTTTGGTCAGTTAGGATTTCCTTTAGTTAGGACTTATATAAGTAACCTTCCCGACTACGACTTCAACTTCGAGATTATAAAACCGGTGCACTACGTTTCTCAGCTGAGTAATCTTTTCTGGGACTACGACCCTCTCTAACTTCCGTCCTCCTCTTCCCCTGCTGTCTTCTACTCTACCAACCTACCGTAGTGACTGAGCTACCTGTACTCAAACACGTTCGAGGCCCTCTACCACCTCCTGTCCCTTCGGACCACACGACGTCAGGTACCGAAGTGTCTCAGTCTGTGCTGACTCCCTGACTTGTTGTTGTAGCGTCTGGGAGCCACAGACACCTCCCGAATGACCAGGACACCACAAAAGAGATTCGTGACCCGAGGAAAGACCGGGTTACCTCTGTCACCAGTCGTAGACAACCCGGGGAGGTGAGGGGAGAGGACCTGGACACCGAACAGGGTAGAAACCCTTCCTCAGTTACTGTCTTCGACCTTTTACAACAACCCTCTAGTACTACCCCCGTTCCTCCACCTCTCTACTGTGAAATTAACGTATTGATAAAGGAGCCATGGTTACCACGACCCCTTCTACTCCGGACGACGGACGTCCTACCTACTACACCCCTGCCCACTCAATATAAAAGGGTCTATTTTCGTGGCTAACGGATATTTGAGACTAAGACGGACTACATTTTCGGTGAAATAACGTGTAGGTCTTTAATGATGGGCATATTTTCGTGTAATAACACTACATTTTTATCTAAAAATATATTAAAAAAGTACGGTGGTGGAACATTAAGGAGTAAAGGCTCGTGGGACTCTAACGTACCTCCAAATAAAAAGAGAAAATTAACAAACGGTACCGTACGGTTAAATACTACTATATAAGAGGGACTCTAGTTCGTTCCGGACCCGTATTTATTGTCGGTAGTGACGTACCTCCGTTCCAAGACCCGTGGGGTTTTACGGTAGTTTGTTGGAGTCCGAGGTACACTACGGTGTTAACCCTCACACCGACCCACGTCCAAGTATGAGTAAACTTCGGGAGGTCCTTCCGTCCTTCATCCCTCCCCGGCGTAGGGAGGGTGGACTAGTCTCCCTTCCACGTCACACAGAGGAGGAGAGACGGGCGACGGACACCTTACATCGGTTCCCTTGACCAAGACAGAGTCGGGGTGGGTGGACTAGGTGCACCGAGTACCCAGACAGGGGAGTGACATATCCCTTGGATAGAGGGTATTTCGCAGGAGAACTCTTGAAACTAGAAAGGGTGTAGTTTAGGGAACCGGACGCAAGGGAGGAGTGACCTGTTGAGTGTCCTCATCAATGAAACCTATACGTACTGATGGGGTCGAGCGGGACATCTTTTAGGACCAACAAGTGGAGGAGAGACGTTTCTCGTTTGGAACAGAAGGTAGTAGTAGGGGACGACCCTAGGTGGAAAGCCGGTCAACCAGATACCGGCCCAGACTCTCGACCGTAAAAACTGGTCAAGGGTTTACGACGTCGACGACGACTAGGCCCCTTGGTATAAAAATCTTGGGAAGATTAGTGAATACAGGGACAGTGGGACTACCTACCCTCCCAATGACTCTTAACGCTCACCCCCAACCCGTCACTGGTGACCAACGGACGTAGCGGCAAAGACCCCGTCTCCACTTCTCATACCACTCTCGCCCCTCTCCGTCTTGCCACGGTCGTCACGTGTCTCTCGACCCCACCCCCGACGCCCCAGACCACCTCCTTGGTCCTCTACCACCCGGAGAGACCCTGACCCAAGTTCCCGGTTGGGTCCTTATGACCCCGGACCACCTCTAACGTAAGACTCTCACCGGGTCGGAGGGTCTCGTGGTGCGACGCCAACCCACCCAGTCCGGGGTGACACGGACTGGTCGTAGGACCTGTGTGGACCTACCTGTCTAGCTCCGTACCGGGGGTGGGGACATGGACAATGGGAGGAGACGAACTGGATTCACACCGGGTTCTACAGACATTCCCTGTACCAAAGGTCCGTACGGTGATGTGGACACTCGGGACCGTCGAGGAGGTATCGAAACGGACCGTGTCCACTTGTGGACGTGTGCTGGTCGGTTCACACGTACCCGGGTCCACCTCGTGAGTAGATGTCTACCCCGACCCCCACTAGTCCCGTGGACCTGGGTCCCACCTTTGCACCCCTCACCCTCTCTGCCACCGGCCACCTCCCCTCCCCCATACCTCGTGTACGGCTTACGGTCTGCAGCCCAGGGGGAGACCGGAACGTCGACCGATCAAGTCGTTGGGTCCTGTTCAGTGAAGGAGAGGGACCAAGAGTCAAAGAAAGTAGACACTTTACCCTGTCACTGATAGGTAGGACTCCGAGGTACCTTAAAACTACAGCTTCTGTGTCTCTTCGAAGGTGTGTTTGGTCTGGTCACGGACGTTCGGTCATCGAACTTTCTTGATGGTGAGTGCCGGGGGGAGGACCGACGAAGAGTGACTGTTATCCGACACCTGACGGTAGTGGGGTGACGTAGAAGGACGGGTGGAGGTCCAGGACGGAGGGTGGACGGAGTGGAACTGGGGATCTCCTACGACAGAGGGCTCACACCCTCTCTAGCGGGCCCAACTCAGAATGGAGCCAGAGATGGGAACCTGCTCCTATGTTGGAACCTGGTGTGTGTCGTTCCACCGGAACCCTACGTTCGTACACTATACGAGCCGTGTCTCGACCGTGTTCCTTTCTCAAGGTACATAAAATGGTAAACCTATTACCCTAGGACTGGTCGGGATTTGAAACGGACCAGGACGGGACGAGGGAGTCGTGCCACCTAGACCTAGGTCGTAAAGGGGTTTTCTTGAGTCCTTAACAGTTGGACCTCGTTATGTCTAAAGAGAAAAGAGTTGTTCATTTCCGACCGGTCCACCGAGTCACTATTTCTTAGACGGACGGTTACATCCTCTACACCCAAGTCAGGAACCCAACCCTTCTAGGGGACCTCTCCCTTTACCGTTGGGTGAGGTGATAAGAACGAACCTCTTAGGGTACCTGTCTTCTCGGAGTACCCGGTGGCAGGTACCCCAACACTTCTCAGCTTGTGCTGAATCGTTGATTTGTTGTTTTTCATTTCCGACCAGTGTCTAAGGGTCCGGTGGGACAAGTCTCACTCAGAAGGGTCCCGGATCACTCTTCCATTACCCCACCCCCAACTATACCGTAGGAACAAAGGGCAGATGGAAGACCTACACCAAGGTATGTCGTGGGAGACGGACCCGACTCGACGTGAAAGTAGTACGTAAGTAATTAGTAAATAGTTTATAGACGATGACTCTGTGACACGACCCGTATCCCTCTGTGTCTACTTATTACGTACCGGACAGAAGATCTCGGAAACACTGCCTCTGGTCTTCAGGAAGGAAGGATCCTAGAGGGGTAGTCACACATCAGGTCACGACCCGGGTCCCCACCGACCGACAGTGACTGTAGTACTAGCATCACCCCGGCCAGTCAGATCTCCTCGGACGGTCGTGAAAGTCGCAACAGGGACCGTGAGGATCCCATCTCACAAGAGATCCAGTCCAACAGGACGTCTCCGCACGTCCCCACACCGAGGAAGGGAGGCTAAAGACCAAGGTCCATTGTACTTAACACAAGAGAGGGACGGGTATTAGAGTCCGAAACCGTGGAGTAATCACGGGAGACACCCCTGCTCCGTCGAGACCCACCCACCCCTCCCGAGGTGGGGTCTAGAATGACGGAGCCGTAGAGGACCCTCGAAAACTCCTTACGTCTGAAAACTGAAACGGGGTCTAGCTGACCTAGTCTTAGACGTAAAATTATTCTGGGGGTCTACGCAGTGTTCGCACAAGTTCAAACTCTTCACGACGAGACCCGGCCGACTGGACTGTCGGGAGGGGGGAGTTCACCTTTTACCTTCCAACCAGACTCCTCTCCGGGTGTCGAGCTTGGAGGGTCCATACCCCGGAGTGGAGAAGGGTGACGATTTCTCGAGGGAGGGGTTCTTTTGACCAGAACGTGATCAACAACAAGTCAGCGATTCGACACAGACTGAGAAACGCTGGGGTACCTGACGTCGTACGGTCCAAAGGGACAGAAAGTAGAGTCAAACAAGTTTGAGTACAGGCACCTCAGTCACTACGGTAGGTTGGTAGAACAGGAACGGGGGAAAAGGAGGACGGAAGTTAGAAAGGGTCGTAGTCCCAGAAAAGGTTTCTCAGTCTCAACTGGTCTAAGTTCATAGACGTCTACTATGGGTGGACTATTCCGTTCTTCAAACTACCTGAATCGAAACCCAGAAATTCCGAGTCGTGTCTCATCCACGAATTTAGTACAAATAATTTAACGTTGTGTAAGAAACGTTAACCTTACGTAGTGTCATTTTCCCATTCTTACCTGATCCAACCCGTGGTGAGACTCTCCCTCAAAGGCCCGAAGACAAGATCGTATTAGACTACGGACGACAGTTCTTACAATGCCTTCACAGGGAACGAAACTACCTCAGTCTCCTAAGGTCTTCGGCGAGGAGTATTTCGTGGTTCTGTTTCTGTCGTGTCTATACCCTGTACGTACTGGTGGAAGAGAAGGATGTGAGAACCATCTGTAGTTATTAACTAACGTCAACTGAAAGACCGGTACTGGAGTCTTAGGAAAAGATGTAACGTGGGGTCCCTCGGTTATAGTTAACTAGTCTGTGCTGGGGTAAACTCCAGAAACGGAGTCCGGCGAGGGACCCTCGACGGGAAATGTCTAGTCCGGTCTACTCTGTTCCTCCGGTCCGGTCAGGGGTCACTGCGGGTGACGAGGGTCGAAGGGTGGGTTATTTGACGGGAGCGGTCTACAAGTGTCAACCTCCTCACTTTAGGTCGGGGCCTGGGTCAAGAACGGGTGTGTTGACGGGAGGGATCCCTTGTTCTAGTGCATTCACCGGTGGTACCACCCGGAGACACGCTGAAGACCACGAGAGTGTGGGACATATTGAGAGACTGGGAACGTCCGAGACAGTGGACAGTTCACCCTTACGGGGGTGGTGGGCAGTACGTGACACCATAGGGTCTCACACGGGGGACTGGAGTCCTAAAGTCACCTGGACTCCCGCTCCCACCGACCTCAGATCCTACGTGGGGGTACACTCATAACTGTAAAGGACGGACCGAACCACGAGAGTCGAACTCGGGACTCTCGAGGGAGGGAGATGTCTCGGGACGGGACCGAAACGAGAGACCTTCCTCGGACTCTGGGGTGGTGGGGAGAAGGTGTCGGTCGTTCCGGAGACGGGTCAGGACCTTCGTCCGGGGTGGTCTTGTTGCCCCTTACCTTAAGGGTACCGTCGAGACTGTACCCTCACATCGACAACGAGGAGACCGAGTCTCTCGGGGACATTGGACCCCGCGACCCGAGGGACGACCGCCGTCCCGTCGTGGAGAGGTGCGTGGGGTGGGGTGAGTGGGTGTAGTCGCCCCTCGTCAGTGACAGACGCCGTCCAATAATACAGATGGCTAGTATAACCGAAGGCTCTGTAGAGGGGTGTGGCGGTGGAACAGGAAGACGGACGATTCGGGTCCAGAGTCTATACTCCCGTCCACGACCTTCACCGTAGGGAATCCGGGTCGACTCATACCCTTGTGTGGACGACTTCAGGTACTCCAGTCCGTGAGACGCGACACCCGGCGACACAGTAGTCATGCATTCCCACGTCATGTATTCATACGTCCGACAGAACTGAGCCGACGTCCGGATCAGGGGCCCGTGGTTTAACAGGGTTCGCATGTACTGAGGGTGAAAGACGGTGAGACGTTTGACCTCTGTCGGGTCCCTGAGTCGGTTCACTAGAGTCGAGGGGCGGGGAGGAGTTTGTGGAGACCGAGGACAGACCGGACTTGGGATGTTATAAAAGTAGTCATCCTCCGGAGGTACACGGACCCAAAACATCGTAGTAGTACTTTAGGAAAGTGGATTTGTCTAAGGGTGAAAACAGTCCGTGACAGATGGGCCCATTATCTTTCCGACGACCACGACACAGAGACGATGGGTCACTGTTACCGACAATAACTTGGGACCCAGTCGAGCCCCGGACGTAATTTTTTTTTTTTTTTTGGAAAGTGACTTAAGACTATCGTTGAAGTCTATGTCTTTGAAAATACAAAAATAGAAGTCAACTGTCTACTCCTTTGCTGCAGTCTCTCCAATTAATCGAACGACTCGGATTCCGAGGTGTTCTTTAGGAAACTTTGGGTCTGAGACTTGGTGTCACCGACTCCTGTCCGACCTGTCTCCCGTCGGACCCCACGACTATGTCCGTCCCGCCCGCGGACGTCGACTACCTTCCTGACGACACGGTTGACGGTATAGGAGACACTTCGGAGCCTCCGAGTCTCTGTGTGGACTGGTTATCCACTCGACCCGGACACTGATGTAGGGTCTCGGATCGTCGCATGACGAATGTAAGCGGTACTGAGTCCGGAGAGGAAGGTACACCTGTTGACTCCTGTACCCGAGACAGGGGTCCGTGCGAGTGGACCGGACCTGGTCCGGTCCACTAGGTCTCTACACCTAGGTCTTGACGGACCCACATCTCTCCCTCCACCGAAGAGTCCGGACCCGTGGATCTACTGATACGTAACTCCGACAGAAGAGTGACTTGGCGGGGTTACAGTGGACAAGGGTCTCGTGTCACCGACCCGGGGCCCGGATCTTATCTGAGGCAGTTCGTCCCCATTACTACTTAGACACGACGGTCCCTCCGTTGTCTCTGGAGGGTGTCGCCCCCGCCTCTGGAGGACGACCGGAACAGGTTCCAGGACTTCGTCGGTACCACCCCGAACGGACCATCGAGTCGACCATTTCTTGGGCGGATGTTACGTCCTCTGAACCCAAACTAAGGATCCAGCCCTTCTAGGGGACCTTCTTCCCGTACCGATGGGTGAGGTCATAAGAACGGACCTCCTAGGGGTACCTTTCTCCTCGGACCGCCCGATGTCAGGTACCCAACGTTTCAGTCTGTGAGACCGTTTTCTCTGATACATGGTTTTATACAGAAAACCGTGGTTCATGTCGGGTTTGACACCGCTGTCTCCATTTTTGGATCGGTCCCTCCCTCCCTCCCCGCATCCCTTGGAAACCCATACGACTGGAAGACTCATACCAAAGTCCCTACATATCTGGACATAAAGTCCCTACATTTATGGGTACTTGACATGTGAATGCTACACACGTGTGGAATGAGATTCAACATAGAGTCGAACTTCCATGGGTCCCTGACACTTCAGTCCACAGAACACGTCCGAAAAAGGACCACCACCACCACCCTCGGAATCGACCAGAAACCAAAACACCGGCATGTGTTGGGATCTTAGGTCCGTCCGTCGGAAGGGGTGAGGTACACAACGGAAGTCACCTGGGTGAGAGGTGGTGAAGTAGGAACTTTCGAAGATGTCGAAAGGGACCGTCTCCCTTCACGAGGAAAAACTCCAAAGAGGGTGGTACTGCGGTGGATTGAAAGTCCTTGTTTAAGTCGAAAGAGAGAAAACTCGAGGGTACGGTGGAGTAATTATTACAGATACTTGGATGGAGGGGCTGGTTCTGGACCCTGTAAAGGGTCATCGAATGTAGAGTCTGTAGGAAGAAGTAGGGTGGTGACCCCAAGGGACGGGAGAGACCTTCACTGGTAATAGGTCTGAAGACGAAGAGTAGGGAAACAAAACCACAAAATAATACATTGTCACAGTCACACAGGGTCTGACGACGTAAATGCGACCACCAGGTGTACCTTCTTCACAGGGAAATATGAGAATTTTTGTAGGGTATTTAGAAGGCTAGTAAATTGTATGAGTGGGTACATTCGTTACATAATGAACTCAAAACTTGAAATCTTATTACCGTAGTATACCATCCTTCAGGGGACTCTTCACGAACGAAATGACAAAGGTTTTAAATAGGTACCACAACAATGGTGTTATGTAAGTAAAAGTAACGACTTGTGATGAGTCACCACGCGTATACGGAACCGCCACAGACAACACGGGTCGTTAAACTTCATCCTTGTTTTGACGTCACTCGTGAGGACGTGTACTGAGGACCACCCCTAAGAATGAACACGTTCGTCGGGGACCGGGGTGTGGTCCTCCCTTGTCGACCGTGTGCTCCGCACGTGAGCTAGTCGGACTGCTCCCTTGTGGTGTCGTGGACTTCAATCGGCTCAGATAGTGGGTCCTGGATGACAGGAGATCTGACAATTCGGGGTGTTCCGGTCCCGAATCATGAGAAAAATAGGATCGGGAATTTTGTCACAGACCTTGACCGTCCACGAGTCATCTACGACTTTCGGATCTACAAGTCCCCCGAGACCTGCCGAAGGGAAGACTCTTTTGCTGAGTCTGTGACTACGACCGTCCCGTGCACTTGTCCTTGAGACACGGTCGTCATGCACAATACTTACGCGACGTCAATCTTCACGAGACCCGGGGACCGGAGGGAGTCGACTCGACCCAGGGGTCGAACGGGCGTCCGGAGACTGTCGGTCCGGGTGACTCTACCCGTGGGTGGTTCCACTTTCGATGCTACATCTCTTTTTAGTGCCCGGACCCAGTCCCCTGAACAAAAGATAAAGACCGGGACGGTAATTATTTGACCCACTGGAACCCACTCAATGAGACAGAGGAAAGAGTAGAAAACTCAAACCTGTCACTACTATTGATTAAGAACTTGAACTCTTGAGTCAGTGGATCCTTCGAGGAGTTTTCACGTCTAAGGGTCCGGAACCGGGTGTCCTTAACTCCTGACCTCACTCTTCACTATGTACACATAAATGGACTCTCACTTAATTTTTTTCTCTCTTTACGAATAACTGCCACTTTCCTATCGTGTGTGTCTAATTATTCTTCCATATGTGGGGTGGGGGTCATTACGATGGATGTCCGTCCACTGGTGAAAATGTAATAGATAAAATCTAGCAGACAACCAATGGTAGAATAACAATTTGTTATCCGGCCAAGGAACAAAATAGTTGAAGTTTACAATGTTACAATGAGTGACAGAAGGACGTTACTATCTACTCCGAACTCGAGTGAGTGGGGTGGGGGTAAGGGTTATCTCAGAATCGTAATAAGAACCTTCGACGGAAAAACGTTCGTTGGGCCCACTGAGACTCTAACGACCAGACGGTCGGTGTGAATTCTCTTCGTGACCGGACCGCGTACGAAGAGAGTTTGGGGACCAAAAAGAGGAACCGAAGATCTTAAACGATTATCTTGGAGAGGGGTGGTGACTCCCGAGACTCTCCAATCCGTACCCTCGGGGTGACCGTTGGTGCGACGAGACCCAAGTGTCACCCACCTGGCAGGGACGGGACGGTAGCACAAGGAGAAAGAGATTGCACAGCGGAGGGCAAGGGGGTCAACGTATTACTCCTGTTCGTCTAAAGGGAAACCCTTGACCGTCTCGAGACCGAGATCGTCTAACGACTCGTAGACTGAGGAAATATTGGTGGTTTCTCACCATAGAAGTCTGTTGTCTCGCATGTCTTTACTCTACGTGTGTCGTGTCGATAGGCCCTACTTGGAGGGCTACTCGACTCGCTCTTTTCCGTCCGTGTACTCCTGTGTATGACGTCCTGAGGTGAATGTATTTTTTAGTTTTGGTCCGTTTGGGGTTTTTGCTTGTACGTTGCTGAGTCAGTTTTGAGTGGGTGACCCTACTTTGTCTCCCAACGGAAACCCCTCTATCACTGACTTCCCGTTCGAATGTTCCCGACCACTCCAAGATCCAACACACACGAGTATAACGACACAAGTAAAGCACTTTTAGACTCGAGGTGTTACTACTAGACACGTGGAAAGACTTCCACATAAAGTTATTTCGCTCTTCTTTTTGGTACACCAAGAGGAAGGAGAGGGGATTTGTTCGGGAAGGAAACCTATCCGGGTTCATCCGTCACACGCACAATCAACGAGTCAGTACAGGCTGAGAACGTTGGGATACCTGACGTCGGAAGGTCCAAGGAGACAGGTACCTTAAGAGGTCCGTTCTTATAACCTCACCCAACGGTAAGGGAAGAGGTCCCCTAGAAGGACTGGGTCCCTAACTTGGGTCCAGAGGACGTAACGTCCGTCTAAGAAATGGTAGACTCGGTGGTTCCTTCGGTCTCTATCAGAACAGAAACACCGTGTCACACTCCACCCCCTCCCTACACTTACGACGACCAACACTACGGAGGGTCTGAAGGTCGGACCGAGGGACGTCTCACCCCGCTGGACGACCCAGTTCCTTCTCCGACCGCTACTCCGGGTTCGTACAAGGGGCCCTTTCGACTGTTCTAGGATCGGTTGGTCCTGAGCACACGGTAGAAGGGGTGGACGATCGTCGGTTCGACAGACCCCCCTCCCACCGCATACCCGGGGGTCGGGCGGAGGGATCCGACGACCGGTTGGGTGACATTTATAATAATGTGAGGATGCGTAGACTTCCTGCAATTAATAATTTTGTGTACGGTGGGTCCCATCATGTGACATTAATCCAAGTTTAATTTAATCGTAGGAGAATATTAATCCTGTAGTTATTGGTGAGAACTCCGTGGTCAAGAGATCGGGGAGGGACAACGAAGGTTTATACCCTATTTCGTTCTTTTCCCCAGGCAACGGAGAGAAGGACCCTGCGTCTTTATTAGTTATTTATTTCACCTCCGTCAACACACTTGGGAAAGAGGTGACAGACGGACGGGCGGGATGACCAGGACAGGTGACCGTCCCTCCTCCGCCCACTCCCAACGACCCCTTCCCAGAACCCGCAGTCTTGAAGAAGGGTCACCGATGGATTTGGGACCTCAGACGTCGTAGTCAGAACTCAGACCCTTTGAAGGGTCGGACGGGCCTAACCGTCACGGCGAGAGGACGGTAGGTAGTCAGACTGAGGCCGGAGGAGGAGGAGACACTACGGAGACATTTGTGATTTGCTCCCGGAGTCGGAACAGGACCCCACTCTGGTGACGACTCCGAACAATGACCCCAAAGTCGTAGACGACGGAGGACCCGTGGATCTGACGTGCGACTCTTGGACCCCTCCACCGGAACCGTGAATCGTCTAGGCGCCGACGCGGCCACGACGACCCAGAATTGGACACAAACCACCTACCTACCTACCTACTTACTGTCCCCGAGTTTATTAAGACAACGAGTTGATCCTTCCACCTACCCCTCCGTCTCGAATACTCGGTGGTAGTTCCTCGTACAAAACGTTGAGATCGTCCTCTTCCTGGAACCTCTACCAAAGAAAGAAAAAACCACGATAAACGCGTTCACGACTACGACCGACCGGAGTTACCCCTTACTTTTCTTTCATGCGGTTCCGTGGGCGTGTGAGACTCGCGGAGGAATTTAAGACATGAAATCCACGGACCGAATGAAGTGGGATCGGGGTCGGGACGGACCGGTCCTGTCTGGAGTCCTTGAGTTGACTGTACCATTTCTCTTGTGACTCGACCCCGGTTTTGGTCATCGTCGTCCCGGAGGCCGGACCACTTATGAGACTGGAAACAGATTTAGTCGGAACCTCGTTCTTTCATTCTTCCCCCTTCCGAGTCCGTAGTGAAGTCGACCTCTTGGTACCTCCCAAATAGGAACCCGCGTCTACATTGGTTCCTTTGACAATTCTGTCTCTGTACTAAAGTCTGGGAAAGTGATTTCTCACCCGACCGTAAAACGGGGAAACGGTTGACACAAGTTCACTTATGTGTCACTGATGGAGACCCGGGGTGGTCTTCCCTCACTTTACCCACTCTGCCGTAAGAGAAGAGAGACTGGTCAGAGGAACTACCTATTTTCACTCTCTGGTGCCACTCTCACCCGGACGGACGTCCCCAATCTTGTCGAAGAGATCCTCGTTCCTGTCTCCCGTCTGAAGTAGTGGACGCAAGGACGTCGGAAGAGCCCGGGGGTGACCCCGACAGGTCTCGGTACCCTTTACCAAATGATCTGACACTTCTCCAAGACTAGACTCCTAGTTTCTGTGAGGTTGGGTCTCTCTGTCGTCCGTCTCGGGTATTCAGGACGTCGCTCCTCCCCCTTCCCCAAGGCCGACGTCGTGTCGTGCACTGTCGGGAGGGGTCGGGCGGGAACCAAGAAGAGAGAGCGGAGAGAGGCATTGACCTCAGTGAGATTCATCTCCCTCTGCCCTCAGGACCCGTCTTGGGGTGTACTCGGGACCCGGACTTATTCACTCACACCCCGTCTTAACGGTCCTCGGTCTTAAAAGACCCCTGGACCTGGAGTAACTCCCTACTCTCGGCCGGTCGGTCCGGGGGGTTTCGCAGGGGGGTCTTTCAGTGGAGGAGACTGAAAGGGGTTTCTAACTGATTTCTTTACTGGTTGGAATTATATACCGTCGAACTTCGTAGTGGGGTCTAATCTTGTACCCCGTCTTTTCCCCCCGACGGTTCTTCTGTCCGGTGGTACACTCATGTACGGATCCTTCCAGTCCCGGTGTTCCTGCCCCGAGACCTCAAGCCCCCTTGTCCGTCCAAGGGACCTGAGGTGCCCACGATCTCACTACTCGAGGTGTTGTGCACGTGTGGACGAAAGAGTGAGACTCTTCGTACCCCCGTAGAGTGGTATGTGTGGCGTCGTCGGTGAGAATCCCACAGGGGAGCCCCGGATACTCATCAGACCCCAACGCCCGTGGGACAGTTCAGTTTGTCTCGGTCTCGATTGGACCTCTCTGACCGAGCGGAGTCGGACCCGGAGCTGGGGAGAACCTCGGGGAGCAAGAGGTCACCTGTGACCTCCCTAGGCCCACCTCTGGTCCCCGGAACTGGAGTCACATGACGCTCTCAGACAGACCCGTAATCCGAAAGGAAAGCGACGTCGTCCTTCGGTCTTGAGTGGAGTGAAGAGAGTCGCTCTGGGACGACCAGGGAACCACCCACGACCACCCAGGCCGGTTTCCTATCCGGGTCGTTGGAGAGTGGACCCATGGCATACGACTCGACGACTCCAAGAACTCTCGTCAGTACACGTCTACTCAGTTTTCTCTTCTGGACGTCCGAAGACGTACTACCGGTACCACGGTCCATACGGGTGGTCCAGGGCCCTCAACGAGACTTCAAGACGGGACTAAGGACACTGACCGACAAAAGTCCCTCGCACCAGTCCGTGTGAACCCCCAGTAAACTCACGGTTCAGCGGAGGACCGACCTCAACAACTCTAAGACCCGAGACCCGAGGTGGTAGTGGTTATTCTCGACGTCTGTCGTACATGATAAAATAACCCGGAGTTTTCGAAATTTATGTCTTTATCCCTCCCGACCCCGTTTCTCCGTCTACACCTGTGCGACCGTAAACTCTTACCTGCATAGTCTTTTTGGTGTATTAGTTGTCGACCTGTCTCTCGGCCCCTTTTTCTGCCAGACCCCACCTGCACCCCACGGTCAGCCGTCGGCCGGAACCCCGATCCTAATTCGGGGGCTAATCCTGTTTCAGAAAGTACAAAGAAGGACTAAACTCCTGTTAGCTTTTTTTTTTTTCTTGTTTTTCGGGATGTTTGGAGGTTTATCTTTGTTTTAGTCGACCCTCTCTGTCGCCTCCCGTCACGGATAGGAGAACCTTCTGTTACGGACGGGGGACTTTCGACACCACCACCCCCCGAGAAGGATGGGGGACGGGTCTACGGTGGGATGCTCTGTAAGGGTCTGTGACTTCGTTTCGACCTGGGTTAGATACGGGGCTAAACTCCAGACCTCGACTTTTGTGGGAGGGCCGTCTTCTTCCCCACGACCGCACTCGCCACGACCCCCAGTCTGGGCCACGGAGGAATCGCCGACATCGGTTTGAGTAGACGCAGCAGTCGAGCCTTCAGAGGCATCGCGGTGTCCAAGTCGACACTCTTTTGTCGTTTGCCGAGTAGTCCCTTCCGTCCTCTCCGACCTTGGGCCTACCGGTTTCGGGGAGAGGGTCGTGGGAGACCCCGAGGACTCCGTTTTTGAGTGGGACCGTGAGAACCGACTGAGGACCCGCAAGTCCATAAGACACTAGACCCTCCCTGTTCTTTTGTTGCCCTACCTACCAGTTCCACCCCCATGAACGTCGACTCGTCGGTCTCCCCGGAACGTCTCCGGGTCCAGTCCAGTGTAGTGAGGGGACGAGTTCCTCAAGGGTCGAGGGAGGTTCCTTTTAGGTTCACGTCTCAGCGGCAGAGGAACGACAAAGGTCTGAGACGACCGACAAGGTTAGCGGACTTTGGACGAAGAGAGAGGAAAGGTGGACCGATGGATAGAGCGGACGAGTTCGCAGACCAATTCTCAGTGGAAGAATTGCTCTGGAGTATACTAAGGGAAAACTTTTAATACTGGTTAGGGGGTGTAAGGGCTAGGGGCAATGAAGATGAAAGAGAAAAAGGTAGCGTGAGTAGCAGATTGCAGATTAAAACAACTGAAAAAATAAGAAACAGAGGAGTACAAACTTACGTTCAGGGTATCCCGTCCTTACAACAGAGAATAAGTCTCTACACGTCTAGGAGTTTTTGTAAATGACTTTCTTACTCATTCACTTACTTATTTGTGTAATCCACAAAGAATTGTGACATAAGAACGGACCTTATAGGGTACTTGTCTCCTCGGACCACCCGACGTCAGGTGTCTTGACGTCCCAACCTGTGCTGACTTCGCTGAATCGTGAGTGTGTCTGTGGTCTTCGCAAAGCCCATCAAGGTATGTCCCCTGTGATTCTAGAGGTCCAAATATCACTTTGAATTCGATTGAGGATCCTCACTAGGTTCTTTGACGTCCCTCTGATCCCCAGTCCGGGGAGGACAGGTCTGTTCTGTGTCCTCACTAGGTGTCACTTCAGAACAAGGTTTACTTAATAGTTGGGTGTATTGATCTCGATGTGTGGGTGGTTGGGGGTAAGGCGTTCACTCCTCTCGCCTTTCCGTTTTTCCCTTCGTTCCGGATCACCTCTCTCTTCTTACAACCAAAGTTGGGACGACGAACTCAGGGAGGTCGAGTCCTCCCGCCCCCTCGACCCACGACGTCTTCCCGTGTCCCCGAAGGGTGGTCGGACCGGACAGGGACCTCCGACCGGACAACACCCCTCTCCGACCCCTTGACCCTACCCTTGTCACGACTCACCCTCTTCGGACCGAGATTTCTAGATGGTGACTCGACACGTTCCACCAAGGGGTCGACCGTCTGGGGGTAGGAGCACCAGGTGGGAGCCTCGTCAGTCCGACCAACGTGAGAGGAGTGAAGTACTTGCCCTCTGAGTTCACAGGTTACCAACTAGGGGTCCCGGTCTACAAAATACTTCCTCCTTCCACCCTGAGTCCGGGTCGAGGAGTGTCCGACCTCCCCCAACACCGTCAGAAGACCCATTCACCGAGTCCGCCGTGACTCACGACCCTCGACGACTACCCGAGCCTCTCCTCCTGTGCTCCTGTCCTCTCTGTCGTGCGGCCCGACACTGGGAGAGACGTGGTGGGGACCGTGTCGAAGGACCGGACAGTGGCTCCCCCTACCCGTTTCCCTTTGAAAGACGAGGTCAAACGTCGACGTCAAAAGTCGGTTTGGCCGTCGGATAATTAAATCCTTCATTAATTGAGAAAATTTTTTTGGGGTTGTTTGGGTTTAGGTAATAGAAAGGGGACGTCCTCGTCGTCCTACCACCCAGGGACGAGGAAGTGACCGAGGGCCCCCCGTGGGTGGGAGGGGACCCTGCGGTCCGCAACGAGGTGGGGGCGTCGTGCCTGGTAAAAACAGGGCGGGGGGTGTCGTGCATGGTGAAAGACCTTGACGAAGAGGAACGCGTGGAGGTGGTACTGGTCGGGGAGGAAGTGGTTCGGGTCGGGGTGCAGGGGGAACCTCAGTCGCTTGACGTCCCACTGCACACCCGTCGGCCGCGAGTCCACGAGGTGCAACTCGTCCGTGACGCACAAGACCTACAGGGCGTGGTGCGACAGGTGACGCAGCCAGGCCCGTAGGAGGACGCCGCCCGTGTCTGGGTCCAGTCGCGCTCTCCGACCACGGTCGGTTCTCGACGCTCCCGGGGTCCAGGGCCTGGAGGTCCTTCAGACGAATCTGCACGGTCGTAGTGGAGTGATGGGCGAGTCGAGTCTGGGGAGGGTAGATGCCATGTTTCTTATTGGAGGGACGATCCCGTCTGTTCCCGGACTGAGTGGAGGACGGTGACGGACGTCGAACATTTGATCAGAAGTGGGTCACACGGGACAGGGTGGTCCTAGGGGAAGGGTTAGGACGCGTACCAAGTTCTCGACTGAGTCTACACGGTTCCGGCGGACCGGAACTGGGCCTGGAGGGACCGGTGCGGGGCGGGGGGGGAGGGGCGCCGGCAGTAGTGACAGAGGTCGGGGAGGGTAGTCGGTCCTGCCGGGGTCGCCTCCTAAAGACCGTCTCCACACTGGGCCAGTTTAGATAAACCCTGTCAGTGAAGACCACCGTGGCAGACTCTGACCTTC
This sequence comes from Capra ibex, assembly GCA_006410555.1. Lineage (NCBI taxonomy): Eukaryota > Metazoa > Chordata > Mammalia > Artiodactyla > Bovidae > Capra > Capra ibex. The sequence goes on from SJYO01052474.1 coordinate 21,232,852, forward strand.
CTCATGACCCTCTGTTGACGTCGGGTCTCGGCTCGTCCGATCTCCGTCTCCGGGGTATGCCCCCGGTACCATCCCCGCGTCGGGGCACTCTCACCCGCTCCCCACCCCCCACCCTGGGTCCTGCCGACACGTAAATCAAGGGCACCCATGCACGACCCCGGCGTCGTCACCAGTACACAGTCCCCTACCAGGGGAAACCCTCCTTCTTTCCCTACCTCTGAGTGTAGAACCCCGTGGACCTACTTCCGTTTCCGTATGAGACACCGAACTCGACCATCGTGCGCCCACGACTTCCGTCCACCGTCCCACGGGTCCGCCCACCTGCCGTCCTAGAGGGAGACATCTCCTGTGTGGCCCGGTCGCCGCAGTGCGTGACCTTCGGGGGAACGAGAACCCCCTGCTAAGTTCACCGGTCCGGGGACTCGTGAGATTGAGTCGGGGTAGGGAGTGGGTCCTGAGCAAAGGAAAGGTGCACGTGTCCGGACACCCCAGTCGTTTCGGCCCCTCCGCCCCGGACCACCACCGTGTGGAGCCCCGAGGTTGACTGTGGCGGGTGGACTAATGACCCGAGAGTGACGACAGAGGTGAAAAGGGGTACGGAAGGGTGGTACTGTCCCCGAGGGACTGGTGAAAGGGTTCCGACCCCGCCCCAACCCCCCGTCCCCACGGACCGACCCTCTCGTGAGATTCTAGTCCCAGGACCGGGTCCACATGTCCCGTTGGGGTCAACCGTTCTGGGACAGGACACACATAAGGACCCACCACCCGATCTTCGTACCGGGGAGAGACCCAAAAGATAAGTGTCCCGGGGGGTTGTGGTCAGGAGTCCTCGTCGTGCCGAGACTTCCTGTCGAAAGAGAGGACGAACGACGTCCCTTACCAGTTGTGTGAGAGTCCGGGTCAGGTTCCCCGTAAAGAGGACCCCTATGGTCAGGGAAGAGTCGTTCGGACCAAACCCTACGCGACCCCTAGTCGTGGGTCCGTGGAACGCCTGGTCCTCTGCCCCACATGTCCCGGTCCTGAAGTACCGGGGAGAAATCTCAAACCCGTCCTCCCTTTGGCCCCGACACTGACCCGGACCTGTCCTCTGTGAGTCACGAGTGTCCGGAGACTCGTCTCTGTGACCACAACGGGTCAGGGAGTCCTACTCGTCGTCTCTCCGGGGTGTCCCAGGGGTAGGCAGTCCCTCCCTCCCCCTCGAGATTTCGAGTCTACCTGAACTGGATCCCCGGCCGGGGAGGACACGACGAGCGGGTGGAGGCTGGGACGTGAGTGCAACGGCATCAGCTACATCTTCTGCACATGAAACCGTCCTCTGAGCTGAAAGAGGTGAGCCCGCGCCATGGACGTTACCGTAGTGCCCGTCTCGAGTTCCCTGTCGGGACTCCTCTGAGGGGTCTCGGAGTCGCTGCCGTCCGGTCCCCCACGTCACAAAGGGGCGGGTCCCGAGTCTTACTTGTGGGTGCCCACAGTGTCCCCCGGTCAAAAGTCTGCGGTAGCCCTGGGGTAGATTACCTTAGTCTCGTATCGACCCTCGTCTCCCTCCCTCTCCCCTCGTACTCCTCGTCTAATTACACAGGAACCCCGTATTTCGTTGTTCTGATTACTGATCTAACTACAGACGACAAATTTGGGTCGTGTGATTTGTCGTCGACATTAATCGGCCGTCTAGACAGACCCTCCGGCGTCGTCCCTTGCGTAGGTTCGGTGAAGCAGTGGGACCCTTCCGGTACCCGGGATAGGAACCATCTAGTCTGCATTCACTGGAAGGACGTCGGACCTTCACGACGATGAGGACATGGTCTGTCGACCCCACCTCCCACCACCGACCAAACCCGAGTGTCCTTGGTCGCTAGGGGAGTGGTTGGGACGGGAGAGGACTGTAGCAGAGAGGACACGCCCCACTACCCCACGACGTCTCTACGTCGGTCGGTCCCGTGGGGGTTATCTTCTCGGGTCCTCTCTCCTCCTCCCTATGAGGACATGGAATCTCCGGCTGATGTCTTTTTGACACCCAATGTGGCGTCCAACGTTTACTCGTTGTGTCTCCTGGTGAGACCTCTCGACCGGTTCCAGTTCTCACTGGTGAGTCACCTTTCGTCCGGCTATGTCACTTACGGAGTTCAGACCGACCGCAAAGACGACCGACCACGGGACCTCTGTCTGGAGGAGAACGAGGACGAATTCTGAGACGGAACGAGCCCAGGTCCACCGAATGGTAAGAGGCAGATGCTTAAACCGCTACGTCTTGAGCGGGGCCGCCCCCCGCATCCTCGGGAGCTGCCCTCCCACCGACCGTTACAGTAACGCGTACAAGAGGTAGTCGAAGAGGTCGACCCACGGACACCCCTCCTTCTCCCTCACTCTGGGCCCACGGTACAAGGGACCTCGGAGTAGAGACCTACCCCGACCCACCTTCTGCTCGGGTCCCTCACCCGTCCTACACCTGACAACGTCCCACGGGTGTCGTGACCGAACGGGGGTAGGACGTCCCTTGCAGAGAAACCAAGGACGAGCTCCTCCAAGTGCTATAAAACGTCTATAAAGTCCGGATTCTCCATGGGTCGGAAGGTCAGAACCGACAGCGACCCCTACGCGTCCCTGACAAGGACCCGAAACCAAATCCTCCACCTCTTTCCCTCACCTGTGGTTCGTTCCGGGTCCGGTTGGACGGAAGAGGTGAGGATGGTCCCGACCGGGACCGGACCCGGTGTCTTCACCACTGCCTGTCATCGGTGAGAGACGGATCAAAGGGTCCCTGTTTTCACCTCGACTTCCTCCCCCGGGGGCTACTGGGACGTGTTCCTTCCCGGAGTCTCAGACCCGACACTTTCTACCCTCGCTTAGGCCCTCGCCCCGGGTCAGAGTCAGACAAGTCTGTACCGGCGAGACTGTACTGCGCAGATCTCTGTACACGCCTTGACTTGGAGGTTCGGTTGAGTGACGGGAGGAGGTGCCCCAACCCGCCCCGGGGAAGGAACGGAAAAGAAAGGATTCGGTAAGAGGGACCCAGTAGGTGGGCCGCCGACCAGACAGACAGGGACCCACACCGTTGGGGTTCCAGAAGAGTCGCCGGGGGAGGACGGCGTAGGGCAGTGGTGGGAGAACGATCCGCAGTCAGGGTCACCGAAGAGGAAATGCAGGGAGACCCAGACTAAGTTCGAGATGTGGACCGGAAAAAGGCGGGCGAAGCAAAGGTCCCCCTCCCACGACCCGACCCTCCCACACACACACCACCCTCGCTCCCTAAGGAGGGGGTGGGAGTCCCGGGCCCCGGTGGGACAATGTATCGGACTGTGTGCAATCGGTAGCGACGGGAACAGTGCCGCCCGGAATAGGTGAGGGACAGACCAAATACGAAGACGGTGACGTGGCACCCGAGGAAGTCCCGTGTCTGGTATCGAGTGAACCAAGACGGTGAAGAGAACTCTGGATCATTTCGAGGCCGGTACGTCCCACGAACCGTTGGTGTGACACAACTTCTCCCCAGACGTCCAAACACGGACTGGTGTGAATCCGGGACGGGACCGGAAGTGTTCTACCAAAGACCCTGTAAAATCTTCGTCGACGGGAGGGGGACGGACCGTCATTTGAGAGACAAGAGGACTTAGACGTAAAGAACGGGTCTGTCATTTTAAAGTCCCTGTATCTTCGGAGGAGATGTGTCTACTCTAGAACATTATGAACGAGATAATAATAATAATAAAACGAGGTTCCGTTGTCGAGACGCTTATCCGTTTCGGGAGACCCTCCAGGAATGTGTCTCGGACCAACCAGTGCATCCCGGTTACCGTTACGTAGACAATGAAGTGGTCTAGGAAGGGCTTCCGTCCGAAATTAATTCTCTTCCCTTTTTCCCGGTCTCCTACAGGGACGGAGGGTCTCCCCGGTTCCCAAAGTCCTCTCCCTCCGACACATACGGGTCCAAGGACAAGTACCTAAACTACCTCCCGTCCGAAAGAAACCTCGAGTGTCGGTAGGTCCACCGCACGGTGCGTCGTGCAGTGAACGAGGAGGTTAGAAGGTTGTTAGGCACCAAGGGGGGTTCAAGGGAAAAAGAGGAGCAATAGACGGAACCGACGGTGAACCACGTCACAGGACCGAAGGCTCTCGACAGTGGCTGCCGGTCCGTCCCACGCCTTGGCTGTGTCCTTCGGAGACTCTACTGTCTCTGATGCACCATTTCCGGAACTTGAGTCGGAGTCCGAGACGGGGGGCCTCTGGGGGCGTGGACAGACATGAGTCACTATCAGGATGGACCGTCCTGGGTCTCCGGTCCACGTCGGACGGACCCTCGGCCCCAAGGGACGTGTCCCAGAGGAAACTCAAGGGAGAGGGGTTCGAGGGTCTCCCGGAAGAACGGTCGAGGACCCGAGTCCTCATCGAGAGTAAGGATGGACCCGGTGGAAAGTCTGGACCTCCAGAGGAGGACCGAGGTAATGGGTCCGTCACCGGTCCGGGGAGAGTGATCCTTACGACGACTGGTGCTCTCTAGGATTGGGATGTCCGAGTCGTCGAGTAGAGTCGGGGAGGGACCGAGACGACGGAGGGTTCGGGTCGGTCGGGCTCCGAGTCTTACCAGTCAGAGGGGCCACTTTACTGTGAGGATGTTTACGTCGACGGGTCCGTCATAGCAATCACCCCTTCACCGGCTGTGCTCCGACAGCTGGTAGACCTCACCCGGACCCCACCGCGGCTCCTCCCGTCCCTCTCGACGTGGGACCGTGGGACGGTGGGTGCCCCGACGGAGGTACAGTGACTGCAAAGGGCGGGGGAGGCGGAACGTTTCTGGACCAAAGGAGTTGGCTCTTCATCGAATTTCTCGAAAGAGGAGACTAGAGTCGATTTTACAAAGGGACGTGTCCCACCGTTTACTCTCCGCCCTCCAGTCCTACCTGTCTCATTTCCCTCACCTCCACCTTCGACCCGGTCTCCCCGGGGTCACGTCAACGACACTCTCGGCCGAGACGACGGGAGAGACGAGTCTTTGGACTCGAGAGACGGCTCCCGTCCCCCGCTGCCCGTGTCCCCTATCCTGGGACCGGAGTCACGTGTCGTGACCTCCCGTCCTCCTTCTCCCTTCTGCCTCTTTCTCCCAGGAAGTCTTTCTGAAGGACCTCTACTGAAGGGGATCTCGCGGCGGACAAAGGTACCGTTGACCAGTCGTGAGCCCCGAATGTCCTTGGAGACCTCCTCCTCTTTGGGGTCGTCTCTGTTCGGGCCCGAGGGGGATGGGACGGGAGGGACCCTTCCGACTCCCCGTCTCCGCGACTCGTCTCGGCCGCACGTTAAGAGCCGGTGTACCTCTGGTAGACAGGTAACGAAGGACTGTTCGAGGCTCCCGTGCTAGGAGGACGGGTCGGGACGGTCCCCACAGACCCTCCTTTTGTTACTGGATTCTCAGAGTCTCATGGTGGGTCTGTCCTGACCACTGGAGTCGTCAGGAGTCTCCTGGCGAGTCGGAGTGGCCGGGGCAACGCTGACTCTTATACTGGAGCCCGGGTGTCGCGGCGAGTCCCCGGACCCTCCACCCGTCGTCGGCGTTCGACACGTCCCTCCGGGGACCTTCGGACCCCCGGGCCTCCACCCGGCCGGGACGCGGTCCTCGGCACTCCGCCACCTTTGCCCGGCCCACACGCGAGTGGACAGAGGTGTAGGACGTGTATCTTCACGTCCAGCAGCCACTAGAGGCAGTGCTTGTGACCGAACATCGACCGGCTCGCGAGGAAGAGGAGGTCGTGCCCGTAGCTGAGGAGGTGCCCGACGAGGAGCATCACCCGGGTCTGGACGTGCACACCGGTCGTCTCCCCTCCACTCCCCAAGTCCTTCACCTCAGTCTTTCCCACGGTCCTTTCCCCGAGACCCCTCCCCCCGGTGACGGGACCCCCGCTCACACCCCCACTGCAACGTAGTACGACCAGACTCGGGGACCTCCCGTCTCCACCCCCACCCCCTTGAAGGTCAGGTCATCGAGGGTGTGAGACTCCGCAGACCTTGTTGACCCCTAGAGGGACCCTTGCTTCCACGCTCCCATGGGTGGCGGGTGGGTAGTCCTACACGAGATTGCCAGCGTCCCTTTCCCTTAGTTTTGAGTTCGGAGGGTCGCTGAGGGTGTGTACGGTCCGCACACTCTGGGAACCGGGACACCACCGCAGGTCAGCGGTAGAGGAAGGGAGTGTGGGGGACACTCCCAGTGACTCGAGGGGTCCGGGAGGGTGGCAGTGTCCCGGCGTCCGTGAGGACTCCGAGAGGTTCGCTACCACGACCCGGCACCTCCCCTCCCGGCGGCGACACGCTCCCGCGGGCAGGAGACGTGGAGTTCCTCCGACGGGACTGGGACCGAACCTCGGCCGGCGGCGGGAGGTGAAGGGAGGGGGAGGGAGGGGGTCGGGCCGTGACAGTCCCGACGTCACGAGTCTTCGCTACGCCCCACTGTCGCACAGTTCCGGTTAGGGCGCCGGTCCTCTAACAGAGTCATCACTCCGGACAGTCTCGTCCCTCCCTCTGCCGGAAGGTCGCCGCGTCGCCTTTCCCCGACCCCTCAGACCCCCTGACCTGGTGTGTGACCCAGGGAGTCTGTGTGTGTGTGTCCTGAGCCCGCCCGCCACTGTCTTCAATAATCGGGTTTGGAATATCCGAGTGATCCCCGGTGTGATTTGCAATGGGTTCATGATCCAGTAGATTAGGAGTGTTGTTCGAAAAGTTTTCCCTAGTTGTAATGGGGGCTAAAATGTTTGCTTCTTTGGCTCCGTGTGTCCGAACGATCTGCACCGTCTTGGTCCTAAACTTGTGTCCCCCGACCCGGGATCTCGGGAAGTTCCCCTTAAAACCGTAGTGGACCCGGGGACTTGTGTTTTCCGTCGCTACTCGTCACCCTTTTCAGTATCCCCCCTCAACACCTGAGACCAGGAAAGTAAAAGGGGAAATTAAACGACACACTGGAGTCAGTTCAGTGTACGGAAGGGACTCAGAGGAAAAGAAGGGGACGTTCTCCACTATCAACCTGGTGCACTCGGAAGACGATGTGTGTCTGAGGACCCCGTACCACCTCGCCATATGGCTCTTTGTATACGTTCGACCTTAATGACTTGGTGAAACCCGGTGTGGACACTTTGGTACGAGAACGGAGATTACACCGTACTCACGCACAGGAAGGTGACCTTCCTCTCCGGACCCGGGGCCCTTGACCGTACTCGTTGTCCCTGAAAGACTCGGACCACCCCTCCGACGGGCCCTCACCGCCTCTGCAGCGGTCTCCGTAAGGACCGGGTCGTCAGACACGACACACGGTCGGGGTGGTCGTGGTGAGAGGTCTGACACGGGGATGGAGACGTCTGGTTCAGTCCCGGAGGGAGGTGAAGACAAGGGACGGAAAGGGTCCGGGGACGTGACCCAGGACTCGACCGGGGTAGGATTGGGGTGGGGTGAACGGAGTCGACGTCCCCTCCCTCCGAAGAAACGGAACACCTGTCTTACCTTTGTCTGACTGTCCGACTCTCATCTTTGAGGAGTTCGGTTCCACGGAGTCCGCTGTCACAGTCCGAAGGAGGACCTCTCTCTGCCACCCCGTAGAAGGGACCGTCCAAGTACCCGGTCTCCCCACCTCCAGTCCCTACTACGTCTGTCTCGGAGCCCCACCGGGAGCCCGGGGAAAGGATGGTCCTCCGTCTCTGTCCGGTCAGGATACCCCAGGGTGTCGAGTGCCCCGTCGCCCTTCCGCCCCTCGTCTCCTGTGACCTTCGGACTCCGACGGGTTCCGGTCTTCTCCACCTCGACGAACAGTCTGCCCCGCGAGGTAAAGACTCTCCCGTCCGAACCGGGAGTCAGTGTCTCGGGACGTCCCGGGGACGTCTTCGACCAGTCACACCGGGTCAGTCCACCGAAACACCACCCTTCCTCAGTCAGTCGACCTCCCGTCCACGGGTGGGAATCTTGTTCCCGTTCGACCCGGGTGTGGCTGACGCCAACAGGGAGACGTCTTGGACCCGTCCCTCCCCGAGTGTACAGTCGGTGTGTGGGAGACACTGAGGAACCACCGGGACCGATGTCTACGGCCCCCAGTCACCCGTCCCTCGGGGGAGGGAGAAGACGAGGCGTGACGACCCAGTCGGTGAAGGACAGGACGAGTCTAGGGGACGTGGGGCCCCGGTCGAATCACCGTCTCCTCTCCCTCAGAGAAGACAGGAGTGGACGGGGAGGGGGGGTGGTGGCGGAAGGGACGTGAAGGAGGACCCCCTCAGGTTCCAGGAGGAGGACCGTCCGACGTCCGGTACACCTGGCTCCAAGGTGACGTACCTTGGAAAGGAAAGATTTAGGATAAATTATGGTGACGAGTCCTCCGAGACCTCCACCCCGACCGCACGCCGGTCCCACCACCTCCGGACATTCGGGCGTCACCCCTTCGATTCGAGTTATTTTCGGTTAGCTACCGGTTAGGTCCGGACAGTTCCCGGGACGGTTCCATGCTCACCCCGTCCCCCATACCCCCTGTCTGTCGACGGTAGACTCCGAAGGAGAGACCGGGAATCTAGACGGGTCCTAGGGCTCTCCTCCCCCTCCCCCTTGGGACGTTGGTCGAAGGATGTCTGACCGGAGAAGTGATTCCTCTCCTCTGCCATTCCGCGTCCCCCCTAGTCTGGAACGTCCCTCCGTCGATTTAAGAGTCTCACCCCTTGTGTCGTAACAACCTCGAGGGGTAAGTCTGGACGAGTGTACGTGTATTAGTGTGTGTGGGTTCTGAAGACACACGGGGACCAGAGTATTTTAGAGAGCAATAATCGAAGGAGTCGGGTGTCCCTGGTACTACTAGAGAATTGAGGTCTACGCGGACAGAGAGCTGTCGATTCCGTCGAGAGTGCCCCAGTCGCCGCTCCGTCCGACCCCTAGGACCCCTGTGGAGTCTATGGTTCAAATGACGAGGGGTCGACTGGGGGTCTAAGAGGGTAGACTCAGGTCGATTGAGTCTCCCGACGACGTTCCGAGACGGGTGTGACAAGTGTCTCTCGTCGGGGCGGTCCTCCTCCCCCCAGTCCGATCTAAAGGGGGTCCGGAGTTCCTCCTCCCCTATACGTCCTCCCGGGGGCCTCCGTCCGCCCGGGAGCGTGACTCTCACCACACGACGTAAAATTAACCTGACCTTATTTTCGTGCGTCGGACACATTCATTAATTAGTGACCATTAATGAGGAGTCGTGGTAGTGCACCGTGGTCTCTTTACTACTGAACCCAAGAAGGTCTGTTTAGGTGACGCATCATTTATCACTACGGACCGAGTCGTGGATTCGTTCCCCGATGCGAAACCGGTCTAAGGGAAGAGACAGGAGAGGAACCAGGGAGACCCCAGAGATGAGAGTCTGCCGTCTTCTGATGAGTCTAGACTTCTCTACCGAAGGTCCGAGTCCACGACTTGTCGGTCCTTCGTCCCGGTCCCCCGTCTCTATGAAAATCTTAGACCCGGAATCTCCACCCACGAACGACTTGACAGGGGGTCGACAATTGACCAAGTCGGAAACGTGGTGGAGAGGAGATAAGGGATGTCGCTCGTCTCCTGTGTCACCCACAGTCTCTTTCCTTTGGGTTCTCCTTCACGGAGACGACATCCTCGGCTCCGAGGACGAAGCGGTAGTGAGATCCTTCTGTCCGATACTACCCTCGACATTACCTTGGTCTTGACCCTGTCTTCACCTTAGGAGGGGTCTCCGGGGTACCACCGGACGAGCGGGAGGTTCTGCACCCATCAGAGAAGGTGGACAGAACCGGAAACCTCGGTGGAGAGGGACCTCAGGAAGGTCGAGATCATCCCAGCTAGTGGACAGGATTAGAGATCCCCTACTCTGATTCTCTGTGTCTCTAGGGTCTTCAGGAGGCCGTGGACCGGGGACCCCCTTCACACTACGAGAGAGTACCCTCTCCACCCTCCTCGGCCTCCGAAGACCCGGGGCCCCGGGGGGTGAGGAAAACCGTCCACAGACCCGGAACCGAGACTCTCCGCTCAACATTCGGTCTACCGACGGGGTACCCCTTCCTTTGTAAATAAGGACCTTGTTTAAATACCGAGTCGTGCCGACAGGGTACTTTAGGAGGAGTTCGAGACTCTTCGGGACTGTTTAACCACCGGCCGACTAAATAGGGGTAATAGTCCCGACTCGGCATTCAGTTACCGCTGTCCGACACCCCCATCCCCGTTCCCCGACGGCTCGGGCCGAGGGTAGTGGTTTGGCGACCCAAGGAATTAGCAGGTAAACAAAGGTTTTCGACGAAAGGCTGGGTGGGGGGAACAGAGAAGTTACGTCACAGACGTGTCTGACTACCCGACATTTAGACGACAGGATTGTCGAAATACGTAGAGGACCCCGTCGAAGGTTTTACCCGAAGGGACGTCCCGTTACACTTCCTTTAAGTCTGTACCCGACGTCCGGTGGGTCGGGGAGGCCCTCGTGACCTCCCAGTCCCGTCCCCTTCTTCCGGAGACAGAGCCCACTGGGACCCGAGGTTCCAGTGACAGATCCGTCGAAGGCCACGGTCCGGGTGGTCTCGGCCCCACTACCTGTCCTCACGAGTCTCTCCCAGACCCCGGACGGAGTCGCACCCCAACGACTGCACCCCAGACTGTGGTTGTGGTCGGCCTCAGTGAGTCAACTGCCCCCTGTCTTCGGAGACAGACATCATACCTCCGTCATCACGACCACACCTCCCTTCCCTCCCGTTCTCTACCGTCGGCGAGAAAGGGGTGGTCCGGGGTAAGGTGTCGGATGGAAGAGGAAAAAAACGAACCGCCGGAGGAGCCGTCTGTCGTCCCTAAACATCATCCGCGACGCGAGCCGTCACTTCACCTGGAACCTCTCGCGCACGAGGTGGTCGTTCTGCCTGTCCAACCGCGGCAGCTACACGTCGGTCGGCTACTTCAACGGCCGGAACAGGTACGAGAGGTGGAGGTGAAGATGGATCCCTCGTCTTTATCCCCACAGTCGATCGTCGCCCTCGGACCCCACCCGTCCCCTCCTCTCTCCGGGGCCCCGGTGACGGCGGTGCCAGTGAGGTGCCCGTCCTTGTCGACCTTGCCACTCAGTCTCGCACTCGACCACTCTCGGAGACTCTTGGGAAGTGGAGTCACGACACTCGACCAGATAGAAAAGTCGAAGAACGTGGGGTCTTGGTGGCAATTCTCTATACAGTGACTGTTTCGTTGAAGTCTTGAGAGGAGAGGAGTTTAGGGGAGGGGAAGGAGAACTCGACACACGCACGAACACACACATGTGTCGATTTCCAGTCCCCACTCAGTTCGTTGTGGGTGAGGAGAAGTCGTGGGTGACTCGGGGTCGAGACGATCCTTCTGTCCGTTCGGAACCCACCTTCACCTCTCGTTCCGTCAGGGGTTCCTCCCCTCTTGGACACAAGAAGGACCTTCTCGACTTAGTTCAGTACGAATTACTTCCGTTATTTTCGTCACCCTACTCTCCGTCCACTCTTCTCCGCCCTTCCCCTGTCCACCCGTGTCATGTGACTACACGTCCCCGTCAATCCCCCACTAAGGTCGACCTCCAATGGGGAAACATCCCCACACGAGTAGCGGTAGTCGGGACTGAAGGCCCGGCTCGTGTGACCGACTAGGGGTCTCGGCCGTTCTAGGGACGTTTCGGGTCCCCGAGGGCCCGGAGGGGTGGACTCCCTAGGGGCTCTGGGTCCTGGGGACTGGGTCGTTTCTACGGCGAGATGGAGTATTTCCGTTACCGGGTCCTCCTTAAGGAAGAGTCGAAGAGAGGGTTGGAGAAGGGGACGATTTCCCCGGACATTTTCGGAAGTGACGGTTTGCATTTTTGAACATAAGTAAATTTGCCGAAGTTCGAGCTAATTCGTTATTTTACTCACAGATTTATGGACCCTCAAGAGACTTCGGACCCGTTCTCGGTCACCGTCGACGGCTCCTGTGCTTGTCCTTCCTCGGCCCCAGGGCGGAAGGGTCAGGACGAGAAACAGGGACGAGACCCTCAACGCAGGGGTCGTAGAGAGGGCCGTCTCAACCCTGAGACGGTCCACAAGAAGGATAAACACTTGTGGGAGAAGGATGTGCTTCGGGGGGCACTGGGAAAGTCCACCTTACGTTCAAGTTGTTACGGACTTCACCCCCATATGACATCTTCCCCTATGCTTCTCAAATAATCTCGATGCTTTTCTTCCATAATATGGGTAGGTTAGGTTGAACTAAAATAATCACCCCTTTGACTCTGTGTCCCCGTCACCCCGGTCTTTCCCCGTCTCGACTCTCGTCTCCGGTCGGACGAGACGATCGGAAAAGAGGTGACGGAGGAACCACGGAGGGGAGGAGAGGGTCGGGACAGAGTTCTCGTAGGAAGGAGGTCAGTGTGGGGACTGAAGGGGGGGTGGGGAGAGGGGTGTGACAGATGACCCAATTCCGGTCGAGGGGGGTGGTAAGTCTTGGGACCTGGAGCGGGGAGGGACCACCTCGGTCCCACCTTCACGACCCGAGACGACCCACCCCAGGTGGGGTGTGCCCGTGGTCCGACGACTACCGACCTCCTTCCCTCCTGGACATTGACATCTACCGTTTTGACCAGAGGGGAAAGAGATTAGGGTCGTTAATTAAGTGACCCTCCTGGACACACACACCGTCTCTCGTCCACCCGTTTTACCATGTGCTATCTCGTGTTCACGGAGTTCTCGAGTGGTCGGTCATTTAAGTGACTTCACTCACTGTTTGACGGGCTTCTCGGGAGACGGTGGAACGTTCACGGGACCCACGACCTCGTGACGCGTAGGGCTGTCACCCTCCCGATTAACACCTCCTTCTCCGACGCCCGAACACCCTGAGTCGGCTCTTGTCCCTACCTTCTTCTTACGGGCCCTTCTGCCGGAGAAGAAGTAAACGACGCGAAATGGTTCGTACGATTCTAGTTCACCGGCGACTCGGGTCTACTGAAGACCCTCCTCACCTCCTGACGGACGGAACACAGACCCCCGAGTACTCTGTTACCCATCTACCCTCACGGCTGTGACCGAGGATGGTGGTTAGGTACCCTGAGGAAACGTAGACCCCCGAGGGCTCTGGGGAGGAGTACGGGTCGACTTTTGTTCAGTTTGACCATGTCAAGGGTCCGGGTGCGGTCGCGGAGCAGAAGAAGGTGACACAAGCAACGGTCCACAGGAAAAGGATTTCGGTCCTTCCGACGGGACTAGTTCGTGCTCGGGAGGGAGGTCGGGGGTCCGAGCACCACCCGGCGACGTCGACACTGCTCTTCGGGCACCGAAGGAGAGTGTGATCCAAGGACGCCACCTCCTTTCTCGGAGGCTCTGTACTCGACGTCCCCGCTGGTCTGTCCATGTTAGGCAGAGAGGACAGTCCGCGGGTCCGAGTCTGGGACGAGCGGTTGGAGATTAAGTGTGAAGTGGGAGACTCCGGTGTTTGGTCTGCGGCTGGAGAGTTCCGAGGACGCCCCCTCTGCGGTCGCTCACTGATTCGTCGGTGTGGACCCCGGTCGTGGCGACCCCTCGTCGGTCCGAGAGAACCGTCCACTCGGGACCGAAGTGTGCATGGGTCGGAGAGGGACGGCCGTTAGCTATGCGATTGAACCCGAACTGTTCGGTGACCCGGGTCGGCCGGCGTCTCCTTTCTTTAGAGACCGGAACCCGTGACACGACGACGGGTTAGGCAGAACCCGACACCTCCCTCTCTATTTCGACAGCGGACACCCAGGGGCGAAGAGGAAAATAATGTCGACGACGGTGGTGGCATTAAAGAGTCAGTTTGTTACCCCGAAATCCCTTCCATCCGACCAGAATCTCCTCACAACCCCGACCCGGTTACAAGGACGACGTGGATCCAGAGACCCGAAGACCGGAACGAACTGTACGGGGTCGGATCTACCCGTCTCCCAAGTCCCACTTCAGAACTGATGTGTCCCTCGTTTGTCTCCCACGTCACCCGTGAGGGTCCAACCAGATGTACAAGTAGAAAGTAGTACAGAGAGAAAGTGTGAGTGACGACTCTTAAACACTGAACTGATATTTTGATGTACCCAGGTATAGACACTGTCCGAAGGGACCACCGAGTTCGTCATTTCTTAGACGGACTTTACGTCCTCTGGGTCCAAGTTAGGGACCTAGTCCTTCTAGGGGACCTCTTCCTTTACCACTGGGTGAGGTCAAAAGAACGGACCTTTTAAGGTACCTGTCTCCCCGGACCACCCGATGTCAGGTACCCCAGAGTTTCTCAACCTGTCCTGACTCGTTGATTGTGAAAGTCGAGAAGTATAGACATTTTCGAGGTAATTCTGAGTTAGAATTCTGAGTAGTTTAAAAACCATAAAAAGATTAATTTTTCTATATATGTATGAGTGAGAGAGATCAATAGACACTATGAATAACGATATTTCAATGACACTTGTTCCTTAATCCCTTAGGACTTGGTGACGGAGGGCCCCTTTGTGTCCCAACCAAGGATATTCTGAGGTCAATGTAAAGATAGTTGAATAGTTATGTGTTGGACGAAGCTACTACCAAAGACAAATTTCTGTGACATACATTATGTATAACTACTAAGTAATTGTTACTTGAGTGTCGTTCTCGCGACAGTGAGTACGGACTTATTTCGAATAGATTGTGTACCTAAAAGAGGAATTCCGCGTAGTGTCGGCAGGACGTGAGTCCTTGTGATCTGTCGTGAAATCGCGATACGAATCTCCGGTAAAAATTGACGTTGTATTTCACGTCTTTGGGACTTTTGGAGCCACGATTCGTCTGGACTCATCCTGTAAACAAACGTCCTACTCTCGACTTTGTTCTTCCGTCTCGGTGACGCACACGTCGGAGTCGACCCTTACGAGAGGGACCCTCTGAGCGACGAGACACGTGTAAGTGTTTAGTAGGTTTTTCAACGTCCCCATGACTGTCTCCATTGTTTAAAGTCGTTCACTCACTTGAGTGTTTACACCCGAGTGAATATTAATCCTAAATGGTATATGTCTACAACATCGACAATATCAGTGATTCAACACAGGTTGAGAAACGTTGTACGGTCCGAAGGGACAGGAAGTGATAGAGGACTTCAAACGAGTTCAAGTACAGGTAACTCAGTCACTACGGTAGGTTCGTAGAGTAGGAAGAGGAGGACGGAAGTTAGAAAGGGTCGTAGTCCCAGAAAAGGTCACTCAGCCGAGAAGTGCAGTCCACCGGTTTCATGACCTCGAAGTCGAAGTCGGGAAGGTTACTTATAAGTCCTAACTAAAGGAAATCCTAACTGTCCAAACTAGAGGCCATATGTCTCATACTCGTCTTTAAAGAACGTTCAACGGAGGTTGACGTCTGTCCTTAATCCCCTCCGAGAGAGAACAGTTCACGTGTCCTTTGGAGAAAACCAGAGAAAGACCGATGGGGTTCACAACCACTCTGTAATGAGTACCTCACGCCACATTTCACTCTACGCGATATATGTTGCACCGACGGACAGAGAAGTCGTAGAACCTACTCTACAAAGTGCTTCTCTGGACCTGAAAGACAGGTCACCGAACCCTCCGAAGGACGTTGCCGTGACCGTAGTCCCTCCATTCCGGAACCCACTAGTGGTACCCGACGGTGTCGTGGAGTACACCCGTAAACCACACATGTGTCCACCCGACTATTATCGGAACTCCCCGAGTGTCCATGTACACCTGTGTTCGTTACAGTCGTTGTCTACTACCGAAAGGAGTGAGGGGTAGGAGTTGTGAGTATGACTTCGGTTTACGACCCTGAATCCTTGTGTACCTCGTCCCCCTTCCTCTCCGAGACTCTTCCCCCACGGTGCACGTCCCCCACCGAAACACTATTGAGACCAATTCTGTCTTCGTTCTCGGAGCTACAGATTTCCCGTCTGGTCTGGGAGTCCTCGACTTCCTGTGCCTCCACGACGGCGTGACCTGTAGGACCTACGAGACGAGTGGACGGTCGTAGAGAGCAGGAGACGAGGACTGCGACCGTCTCACCCGTCCCTAAAACACCAAGACTTGATCCGGGGCCCTCGACTCGAGAAGGTCTAAGTTGTGGTAGAAGGACACTGCCGAAGGGATTGGAACCGGACGTCACTTAACTTGTGGACCGGGCCTATAGAGGGAGACTGTGAGTCCCTGGTCACATCTCGTGTCTCCAATTCTGGTACCTGAGGCCTCGTCTCTGCAAATGAGTGGTAGAGGAACTGAAAACCAGTCAGTTAATGGAACCTTAACACTATCATGGATAGATTTTTCTACACAAAACTACTGATTTACGCGGTTGTATTCATACAATTTGTGAATTTTCCCACGAACTGTGTGTTTACGAAGAAGTTAATAAATGAAGGACCCCTCCGTCAATAAAGTTTTACGGGGATAAGCGGTCGATTTTACCACGGTCACCATTTCTTGGACGGACGGTTACGACCTCTGTACTCTGAAAACAAACTAGGGACCCAACCCTTCTCAGGGACCTCCTCCCGTGCCGTTGGGTGAGGTCATAAGAACGGACCTCTTAGTTAGGGTGTCTGTCTCTTCGATATCAGGTACCCTAGCGTTCTTCAACCTGTGACTTCGTTGAATCGTGAGTGCGTCTGACAGTCGAGGTTACCCTTGGTTCGAACAAGAGGTTTAGACGGGGTCTCGACCCACATGACTGACCCGGTGTTGTGCCATCTTTCTCGTACTTAGGACGTCAGTCTGTCTGGACCCGAGTTTAGGATGAGACTGGTACTCAAAAACCACTACATGTTGCCGTAGGTGAAGGAAGTTGAGTCCCGGTCGACTGTCGTCAGTCCGATCAACGTTGGTCGTCGTCGAGACGAACCGACTCGAGTTAAGGGAACCAAGAGTGAGTCTCTCCATCCACTGCCTTCTCCACCAATTAGTCTCACCCGTCCCCACCCCTTAGAAAGAGGTGGTGTCCCGGTTAGTCCCCCACACCAGGCCGGTCGGTGCGGGTCACCCTTTCGTCGATCTGGGTGACCAGGACCCGACAGACACCCGGCCCCATCGGTCTCCCGGGACGACGGAGTGTCACCCTGTACAGGAGGACGAGGGTTCGTGTAATTACACGGTGATTACTTTGACAAGACCGAATAAATGGTTTAATTATGTTTGCCGTGTCCGACAATTAAACGTGCAGAGGATTAATGACTCCTTCACAAGGACAGGGTCCGTCGTGTGTGTGGAGTCAAGGGTTGGTCCGCCCGACACCAGAGTGGGAAAGGCCGACACCGACGCCCCTTACCCCTTCCCCTCTTTCTCTCTCCTCTTTTCTCCTCTACCCCCGTCCGAAGGTTGGGTCCCTCCCTTCCGCCGCCACCACCGCTCGTACAAAGCAAAGAGTACCGGAAAAGGATCACCAACCTAATAGAACCGGGGGCGGTGTTTGTATAAGAGTTAGGGACGGGGTGGTGAGGTTGACCAGGGGAAGAAAAGAACAGACCTAAGGCAGGTCGAAGAATTGTGTCCTCGACGAAGTCAGTTCGCCCGCCTCCCCCGACTCAGTAAGAGGGTGAGGTCTGTCAACTCCATGGAAGACGAGGTCCCTCGGTACACCCCGGTCGGTCCACTCCCACCACCCACACGTCCTCCACTCTCCTCACTTTCCGTCCGTCCCGACTACAAGAATGTCTCTCCTGCTGAGTGCACGGGTCCGGGAGGGGTCGGCTAGTCGGAAGACTTTCATTGTCCACACAGACCCCTTCTTGTGCGCTCTCGAGTCGACCTTCTGGTCTCCTTTACGGCCGGCGGAACCCCGAAGTAAATCGACGGGCCGGAGAAGACGAGGTCCTCGGTTCTACCTACAGGTCACCGAGACTCAGACTCCCACTGCGACCCTTGTGGTTCCCGGGGAGAACATCGGAAGAAGTACCATCCCACCCCCGTCTCACGCGACCTCCGACGGAGGTACTTTTCCGATCGAAGCTGTTTCGGAGGTCCCTGTGAGTCCCGTTCTCTTGAACTATGACTTGGTCCCTCCTGCGTGTCGACCCCCACCGTACGAGACCGACCACTGAATCCCGTCGGGTTCCTCCATGTCGTGTCTCCCCTAAAGGCCGTTTTACGTCCTCACCGCTCTCAGAGGGGAGGGTATATTGGGGAGGAAGGGAAAAACACATGACCCTCTTGCTTTCTCTCCATCAAAGAGGGTTCTCGGAGAGTAGGAAAGAGGACACGTCACGGGTTCTGTCGTCTCCTTTAGTGACTCGGAGTCGGGGTCTCCGACCCTCCGGTTCCTTGAGGACGTCGTGTCGGGTCCCTCCACCGACAGAACCCGTCCTGTCCACTAGGGTCCATCCGTCGTCGAGTCCCGTGGGGACGGGACCTCGTAGACCCTTCCTTCTGAAGGACGTGTTCCCCCCGCTCCCCTACGACCGACGTACAAGGGGGGCTTCCGTCTCCTCACGAGTCGCGATGGAGACCCCTCCACTGTAGTCCCCAGGGTCACTATCCGTCTTCAGTGGTAGGAGGGGTATGTGACCGACCAGGGTCGGGACGAAAGTCATTGGGGTTCCGGTAGCCGTTGTTCGGACCTTGACCCTTATTCTCTCCTCACTCCGAACCTACCCCTCTTCCGAATCTCCGTGTTTCGTTTTAGAAGCCTGATTTGTCGGTAGGTCCCTGGTCGAGACGGAGAAGACCCGACCCGTAGGGGGACGTCAACGAGACGCACAGTCACTCACGAGTTGGTCCAAACATTCCAAAAGAGACGAGTCTTGAAGAATTCCATACTCGACCGTAACCCCCACCGTCGCGACTGCCACGTGGCCATACTGACCCTCCACGACTCTCTCTCTTCCCGACCGCCCCTCCGGGACGTCCTTCGGGTCATCCTCGGACACCTCTCCCCTTCCACCTCGAGCCCCTCTCTCCTTCTTTCCGTGAGGTCGAGAGGGGGTGGGTGCGTAGGGTTTGTCTCGAAAGACGTCCCATCCGCTCATCGTTAGGTCTCGTTACTCACGGTGGCTCGGAGGAGAGGGCGGAGCGTACCGTCGGTGCGACGGCCGGCCCCAACGGTGGTAGGGCGTATGTATGACGACATTACACGAGGGCGGCGGTCTCGACACTTGAACTTCTCTGTGGAGTGGAATTATATCATCGTCGAATTGTGTCGGCTGAGCAGGGGAGGTGAACGCCGGTGCGCAGGTGTGGCTACAGAAAGTCTCTACTATTTGTAATTGTGCTGCGTTAACTATTACCTTGCGAGACCCTCGGCGTTTCCGTCACGGATACTTTACGGGGGACCCGGAGTAATGACACCCACCCACCGCTCCCCCGTCCGCTCCCAGGTAGGGTTTGAAGGGACACGAGGACCTCATCGTCCCGAGGTCGAGGATGGTCACGTATTGATGGGTTGGGGAGTTGTGTACGTCTGGTCTACTACGTAAGTTCTGGTTGGGTGTCGCGGTTGACAAGAGACCTTTTGGAGCAAAGACTGTAAACACGCGACCAGATTCGGTTCCGGGATCCTTACGGACGTTTAGTCCGGGCCCAACCGTGTCACCGGTGCTTCGAGGATCTTTAACTCCCAACCGGACTCGTGACCCACTCTGCCGGATCGATCCTCGAGTCCCGAAGGAAGAAAGAGAGGACCTTATGGAGTCCCCACGTCCCACCCTACGGTCTCCACCCCCCGGTCCCCGTTAAGGACCAGTGCGGACTCCGTTTCTCCTCCTCGGTCCCACTAGTCGTAGCGAGTCAGACGACCCTTTACGTTTGGACGACTGAGGTCCGGAAACGTTCGTCATTGTGTCAAATGTTTGACTGCGTTAGACAAGGAAACCACGTCTGTTATTCCTTTCGTCTGACAAGTAGAAGGGTCCTTTTGGGCTCCGACGTCTGACCTCCCGCTAAATTGACAGAGAAGGAACTCCAAGTGTGTCCCTCACACCGACTTAACCCCCGGGATGCGGACACGTCCCTTGGGGTGACCATAGGAAAGGGTGTCCGAAGGACTCGAACTCCGACCGAAACCTTCAGGAAGACTCTCACCCCACGTGGACTTGCCAGGTCGAAGAGGAGCACGAGGGTCACTACGCCTCTTCTCGCCAGAATGGTCTCTCTCGTCACTCCTGGCGAGGAGTAGGTCTCAAATGTCTATCGTGGACCTCTGAACCAGGGAACCTCTGGTCTTGGGAGCCACACCCGGTGTACCCCAAGAGGGTTCGGGTCTGCCTCAGGGACTCCGACATGGACACGGAACGTCCCTAACTTGATCCCCACTCTTCAGCTTTCGGGAGAAAGGAGTCCTCTTTAATCACATACTGGACACCACCGAGTCGCCATTTCTTAGACGAACACTTCGTTCTCGACGTCCGCTGTGACCAAACTAGGGACCCACCCCTTCTAGGGACCTCCTCTCGTACCGTTGGGTGAGGTCATAAGAACGGACCTCTTAGGGTACCTGTCTCCTCGGACCTCCCAACGTCAGGTACCCCAACGTTTCTCAACCTGTGCTGACTTCGCTGAATCGTACGTGCGTATACTGGGTACCTCCTTGACACACTCCGACAGTTTAGAGACTGGCCTTCCATTGGTTTGACCCAGTGTCGACTTACGGTCGATACGGAGACATCCGGGAATGTGGAAGGACTACAGTTCCAGACACGCCCCCGTCCATATGAGACGAAACACCTAGATCTGAGAGTCCGAAATGGACTTGGTGGCACCTAAAGACACGCCTGGGTGTGAAGCGGAAATATTTCGTGGGTGCCACCGTGACAATGGGGGGTTTTATTTCAGAAGGTGACAAAAGTAACAAAGGGGTAGATAAACGGTACTTCACTACCCTGGCCTACGGTATTAGGATCAAAAAATTTACGATTTAAAATTCGGTCCAAAAAGTGAGAGGAGAAAGTGAAAGTAGTTCTCCGAGAAGTCAAGGAGAAACGAAAGACGGTATTCCCACCACAGTAGACGCATAGACTCCAATAACTATAAAGAGGGCCATTAGAACTAGGGTCGAACACGAAGTAGATCGGGTCGTAAAGTGTTCTACATGAGACGGATATTCAATTTACTCGTCCCACTGTTATATGTCGGAACTTCATGAGGAAAGGGATAAACCTTGGTCAGACAACAAGGTACAGGTCAAGATTGACAACGAAGAACTGGACGTGTGTCTAAAGAGTCCTCCGTCCAGTCCACCAGACCATAAGGGTAGAGAAGTTCTTAAAAGATGTCAAACAACACTAGGTGTGTCAGTTTCCGAGACCGTATCAATTATTTCGTTTTCATCTACAAAAAGACCTTGAGAAAACGGAAAAGATACTAGGTCACCTACAACCGTTAAACTAGAGACCAAGGAGACGTAAAAGATTTAGGTCGAACTTGTAGACCTTCAAGTACCAAGTGTATGACAACTTCGGACCGAACCTCTTAAAACTTGTAATGTAACATCATACACTCTACTCGCGTTAACACGCAATCAAACTCATAAGAAACCGTAACGGAAAGAAACCCTGACCTTACTTTTGACTAGAAAAGGTATAAAAACCCGAGGTTTAGTGACGTCTACCACTGACGTCGGTAATTTTCTACGAACGAGGAACCTTCTTTTCGATACTGGTTGGATCTGTCGTATAATTTTTGTCTGTAATGAAACGGTTGTTTCCAGGTAGATCAATACCGATACCAAAAAGGTTATCAGTACATACCTACACTCTCGACCTGATATTTCTTTCGACTCGTGACGTCTTAACTACGAAAACATGACCACCACAACCTTTTCTGAGAAGTCTCAGGGAACCTGACATTCCTCTGGGTTGGTCAGTTAGTATTTCCTTTACTCAGGACTTATAAGTAACCTTCCTGACTACGACTCCGACTTTGAGGTTATGAAACCGGTGGACTCCACTTCTTGACTGAGTAAACTTTTCTGGGACTACGACCCTTTCTACCTTCCACCCTCCTCTTCCCCTGCTGTCTCCTACTCTACCAACCTACCGCAGTGCTGCACTGCCCGTACTCAAACACATCCGAGGTCCTCAACCACTACCTATCCCTTCGGACCGTACGACGTCAGGCACCCCAGCGTTTTTCGAGTTGTGTTGACTCACTGACTTGACTTGACTTGCCACCGTAATCACTAATTAAGAAAAGGAAGGTGGGACCTCTTTTTCTTGGACCGAGATCCCTTAAGAGACCACCAGACCCCTAATCCTGAGACACGGGAGTAACGGTTTCCGACCCCCCCAGTTAGAGACCAACCTCTTGATTCTAGGACGTTCGGGAACCACACCGTTTTTTTTTTTTTTTTTTCCTGGACCGACATCTAGTGTGAGAGAACGAAAGAGCCCGTGGACAGAGATAGTCAGTGGAAAAGGAGATTAGTGGTGGACTGAGGGAAAGATAGTCGTAGATGGAGAAACAGATATTTAGAGTGAGTAGGATCTTTTGGATCGAGACTGGNGTTTTTTTTTTTTTTTTTTCCTGGACCGACATCTAGTGTGAGAGAACGAAAGAGCCCGTGGACAGAGATAGTCAATGGAAAAGGAGATTAGTGGTGGACTGAGGGAAAGATAGTCGTAGATGGAGAAACAGATATTTAGAGTGAGTAGGATCTTTTGGATCGAGACTGGAGCGTAGGGTAGGTCAGTTGGAAAGAGAGAATTGGGTCCCTGGAGAAAGGGAAGTGGAGGTAGGTGAGGAGGTAGAGTGTGTCGACTAGCTGTAAGGTTGCACTAATAGTGAAGTTTCCAGTGAGTTGTGGAGAATTAGCGGTAAAATAATTGAAGAAGAGTCCATAGACTGTTTCGATTCGGAAGATAAAGCTTCGAGAAAAAATTCCGGAGACACTAAGGGTTGGAAGACGTACGAAAGAATCAAAGTCAACACTTAAGAGAGGGTGGTTGTGCGGGGGACTTATACCTGTAAGGGACCCCCCGGTGGACTTCGATGCCTGTCAGGGACATAACGTGTCGAGTCAATACACTGTGGTAGCGAGGATAAAGGTCGGGTCTGGCGAGAAGTCCTGAATGGAGGTAGTATATGTAAAGTTTACATTGTTCGGGTTAGGACTTAGGTGACAGAAGTGATATTTTAGACGTGAAGGTGGACGCAAAGAACAGAGTGAGTCTCGCTCGTCGAATCTTTAGTAGGACCTGAGGAAAGTGTAAGTGTCAGTTGGAGGTCCAGTGTCACCAGGATGAAGTATTTGTGGAGAACTTAACAGGGGGAGAAGCAGGTAGGACGGTGAGGAACTCAAGTCCAGGACCGAAACCCCCTTGTGAGGGACGGGGATCGGAGTGGTGAAGGGTTAGCGGGGGGACACTACGGCGTCCCACACCGAATAGTATCCGTCACGTCGAGACACCAATCGGTCTGGTAGCCCCAAGTGTAGGACGAGAGGATGAATGGTCGACACACCAGAGCTCACCCAGTGAATTGGAGTGACCCAGATTCAAAAGAGGATAAACAGTTTACCCGTAGTATTACCGTGAATGGAGTTTCCCAAAATAATTTCTTATTTATTTGACTGGGTTTAGTTTGTGAATTCTCTACAAACCGTATATCCTGTAAGAGTCATCTACAACAGTGAAAAGTTTTTTTTTGTTTTTTGTTTGTTTTTTTTTGGGGTTGTTTGTTTAGCCTAGTGGAAAAGGAAACGGTTTTAGGAAAGGAATTAAGAGACGACTTCAAGTTTAAGGAGTCGTGTCATCTCCTAGTTAAGGAATATTTTGACCCAACAACGACCAGAGTGGAAGGTTGGTAAGACCGGGAGTAATAAAACCTCAGTACGGTTTGGTTGAGGTCGAAGTGTGTCCACGAAGTAGGGTCCGGAGACCCGTCCGGTGAGGGGGACCGACCTTGTGAAGAAGGATAACGATGTAGACCCTCGAGGCTGAGTTGGATAGGTGGTTCGCAGATGTGTGAGCCTGGTGTGGAAATATGTGAACTACGAAAAGGAGTGTCGTGGAAAAAGTGTGGTTATAATTGACATCGTAAGTAACACCCGTAAATAATTGCCGAACAACAACAGGTCAGCGAGTCAGTACAGGCTGAGAAACGCTGGGGTCCTTGACATCGTCCGGTCCGAGGAGACAGGTACCACGTATCATCCGTGTGTTATCTACAGGATCGGAGAGGTGTAGTGACCCTGTCTTTTCAAGGGGACAGAAACCCGTTCAGGTGGCCGTGGGCTGACTGCCCTTTTCCGGACAAAGGTCTTGGGAAGATTCCACTGTCCCACAAGTAAGGGTGTCACCCAGATGAGTGTCTCCTCGAGTCTCCCCGTGTTTGGCCGAAGTCGGGTACTACTGAGTCTCCGTGGACCTGCAGTGGACCTCGTCTGCCCCGACAAAGCGTGGACGACACGGCCGTGACTGATGTTGGCCTCGCTCCGGCCCACGGAGATAGACCCGTCGTGTCCGTCGTCGACACACGTGGAGGGGTCGGAGGAGGTGTGGGGGACGAGGACCGGTGGGAGGGGCTCGTCTACCTTCTGTCGATCTCCTCCTTGATGCTCCTGTCCCGCTCCGGGGCCCGGTGGGAGTCCCCGATTTAGGAGGTTCGGTCCCCGACCCACACGACCAACCCGGCACCATCGGACTCCCTTGCAGACTCGTGTCCCGACTCTTTGGGAGTTCCAGAGACCGGGAAGATCCTCTCGTCCCTGTGAAGGCTCTTTTCAGTTGTCGTCGACCTTACCTCCTTGGACCCCACACCTGTCCTTCGGTTACGGAGTAAGTCGGTCCAGTCTCGATAGTCTTGACCCGACACCAACCCCCCCGGGAGGCCCCAACCTGACCCTATCCTCACACACGCGACTACCTTCCCTGTACCCCGAAGAGGAGAAAGTAGTAGTGGACCAGAGATCCGTTGTCACGGTGTCTGTGGTTAGGCAGAACGTTCGGTCTTCTTCCGTGGTCTCTCTTCCTGGACTTGTCTGTCTTTAAGGTGTGACCGTCGATTCCTGGTCCGTCAAATGAGTAAGGTAACGTGAGTTATGTTCTTTGCCGTTTGTTAGAGTGTCTTTGTGTCTGTCGGGTAGAAAGGGCTACTTACAGTCTAGGTCGCGTACTTTTCTGTCGACCTCCGTGACAGGGGTCTCCTTCTACGGGACGGGACACGGGGGAAGGAAAGGAGGAGTGCAGAGGGAGTGGTAGGTCGACCGAGTCTTCCATGGTAGAGGAGACCCGAGGAGAGTTCGTCGGGGGGTTAGGACCTCAGTGGTATAGGAAGGAATTCAGGTAGGACGGAAGTGGACTGTTAGTGCTTCGGACCGGGACGAACGACTCGGACGGTCCGTCGCGTAGCACACACACGACACACGGTAGTGGGTCCATCCCCGGTCGTCAGGACGACTGGACGTGGGGACCTGCCCGGAGTCTCTTTCTCGGGACAGGAGAGAGGGGTGATTCCTCGACGAGAGAGTCCGGGTCATCTCTCCTCTATACCCGTAAAACCCCGTGGTGCAGACTCCGTGTAAGTGTTTGAGACAAGTTTGGTGAACATTGAAATTCAAGTCATTTAGACCGACAATGGAGAACATTGTGTCATTCCTTTTATTATGGGGTACGTTACGATATCTCGGGCTCGTGGACGTCAGAAACCCAGGACCGTCACGACCAAACTCTCCCGACAGGAAAGCACACGAGTGGGAGGACAGTGCACCCCTTTGACTTAATGACGAGACATCCTGACCCTCCGACCTTCTTCGTGTTCGATCTTAATTCTAACGGCCCTCTTCATAGTTATTGGAGTCTTTACGTCTACTGTGGTGGACATACCGTCTTTTACTTCTCCTTGATTTTTCGGAGAACTACTTTCACTTTCTCATTTCACTTTTTCAACGGAATTTCGAGTTGTAAGTCTTTTGCTTCTAGTACCGTAGACCAGGGTAGTGAAGTACCCTTTATCTACCCCTCTGTCACCTTTGTCGTAATCTGAAATAAAACCCCCCGAGGTTTTAGTGACGTCTACCACTAACGTCGGTACTTTAATTTTCTGCGAATGAGGAACCTTCCTTTCAATACTAGTTGGATCTATCGTATAACTTTTCGTCTCTGTAATGAAACGGTTGTTTCCAGACAGATCAGTTCCGATACCAAAAACGTCACCAGTACATACCTACACTCTCAACCTGACACTTCTTCCGACTCGTGGCTTCTTAACTACGAAAACTTGACACAACAACCTCTTCTGAGAACTCTCAGGGAACCTGACGTTCCTCTAGGTTAGTCAGGTAGGATTTCCTCTAGTCGGGACCCACAAGTGACCTTCCTGACTACGATTTCGACTTTGAGGTTATGAAACCGGTGGAGTACGCTTCTCAACTGAGTAACCTTTTCTGGGACTACGACCCTCTCTAACCCCCGTCCTCCTCTTCCCCTGCTGTCTCCTACTCTACCGACCTACCGTAGTGACTGAACTACCTGTACTCAAACTCACTTGAGGCCCTCAACCACTATCTGTCCCTCCGGACCGCACGACGTTGAGTATCCCAACGTTTCTCAGCCTGTACTGACTCGCTGACTTGACTTGACTTGACTCCTGACCCTCCCGGACACTAGAGAGACCGGTCAGTCATTACGTTTCTTTTCGGGTACTCATTTTCGGGGGGTAATATTCCAGACCCACGTATGTCGACCTCTGACCCTATTTACGTCGGTAGGTCTCGGGTCTGGGTGGGCCAATTACTGGGACCAGGGACGGGAGAAGACACTCAACTCCGGCTCGAAGGAGTGACGTTTACTACTAAATTTTTACCGTACCGAATGTGGCAGTTTCACCTCGAAAGTATCCGGGATTCGGGAGGGTTTGAGGGACCCGTCCCGACCTCAACCGTGGGTCTCAGACGACCCAAAACCAGACGTCGGTCCGGGGTCAACGGAGACGAGTTTCCGTCCGACCCTCACTACCCGTGCCCACCAGATTCATGAGACGAGGAGGTGTGACCTTGGTGTCAGGAAGAGGTGACCGTGTCGGAGCACTACGACAGGACCCGGAACATTAGTTGAGGCCGTTCAAAGGATTCGGTGTCCTCATTCTAGCCTACGTTCTCTCGTACTTTATACTCGCTATCCTTTCCTGTTATACATCCTACCCAGTCGTCGAACAACAACTGTACCGAGAGACAGGAGAATTACCCTCGGTCCCAGGGTAATTAGTGTTAATAAAGAGAGAGAGGGTAAAGTTGGTTTGTAGGGGTCACGTTAAGTCGAATTGCTCCAGGGTCCTCGAACGCCCATCGGAGGGTCTCGATGGTAAACGGGTCCGACTACCACGGGATAAGACCCCGTCCCTCCTCGACAGGACACAGGGGGAGTTACCCCGGTGTCGTCGGAGTAAGCGGGACTACGTGGAGGGTCGGACCGGCGTGATTCGTCTTAAGGTGACTGCTGACGAGAGACGAGATACACCCCTCGCGAGGAGGTTCTATCGACACAAGACTTCACCTCTGTTCTCTTCTTTTGGAAATGAGAGAGGTCGATTCTAAAGGGTCTTCAGCGTTAATTCCAAAATTTCTCTTACAGGCTGAACCTCTTCGTGTCACTCGGACTGGAAACGGATTCGGATTGACGGACGACTTCCGACGAGACTACCTCCAGTCCGATGACGACGGTCGCACGGAAGAGGGTGACACCTGCCTGAAAGGCGACGTCGCGGGAGTCTTTTTTCGAAGTGCCGAGGACGGGACGGTGAGTCACATTTGTGGTAAATGCTTAAACTAAAGAAAATTTCGATAAACCTCCACGAGAGTTACCGGGTGACGAGGACTCGACGGTGGACCTCGGTCACCCGTCCCTTTGCCTCTCCCCCCTCCAGTCCTCGTCGTCTTTCCTTCCACTTCTGGTCGAGGTAGGAGACAGAATTACAACGAGAGTGTCCCTGCTGAGTCCCTCCGACCTCTCTTTTTCCTCCGATCCTCCTCTAAGACTCGTAGAACATGGAAGAATCTCTCATATACTCGGTCTCGAGTGTGGGGTAGAGGGGTTGGAGGACCGGAGATTGAAGGACGGTTCCTGGACACTAGGACCGGGTCGAGTAGACGGACGACACACTCGACGGACTGGGGTGGACCGGAGGACATCGGGACGGACAGAGACTCCGGTGCTGACGTAGTGTCGACATTTTCGGTCTTTTCGTCGTTGGAGACGCGTCGGTTCCCTCCGCGCCTCACCGTCTCGGGTGAGTCTCTCTACAGTCGAGTAAGTGGTCCTGTCCTTACGATTCCGTTGGACGAAGCCCTTCAGAGACGACTGACATTTCCCCGCTGGAGTGTGGTGAAGACACAAGGTCCTTCAGACGGGACTAACTGAGAAGGATTGTTTCTTGAGGCAGACTCACGGAAACCCGAGGGGACCACCGAGTCTGCCCTCTCTTAGGTGAATGTTACATCCTCTTGGGCCCAAACTAGGGACCCAACCCTTCTAGTGGACTTCTTCCCGTACCGACGGGTGAGGTCGTAAGGACGGACTTCTTAGGGTACCTGTCTCCTCAGACCACCCGAACTCGATGTCAGGTACCCCAGTGTTTCTCACCCTGCACTGACTCGTTGATTGTGAAAGTCAAACCTAGACAGGACTTAGTTGACGAGCTGAGTAGTTGAGTACTCGAAACCGTGATACCAGAGACTTACTCCGACATCCGGACAATGGAAAGTTGACTGAGAGTCAAGGGTGTCGGACACGACTCGTCGTCCTAAGGTCCGTCACGACCTTCCACAAACTACCTCTTAGACAACAAAGGCCGCCGTGGAAGATGTACCGGTATAGGACCGACGATACCCTCGAAGGGGGTGTCTCTGTCGAAGGTCCGGTCCGTCGTCTTTTGTGTCCAAATTCGAGATTACCCCATGTTCCATGGGACGTTCCCCTCCAGTGACGTCAAATCGGAACGTAGAGACCTGTCTAGGTCACCCCGACCTCTTCCTAATCCCGACGGGTCAACTCGACTAATTTCTCTACTGTTTCAGGTCTTCACTAGTCCTAAGAAGTTTTACCCCTCTGTTTGTTTACGATTTCCTTGACTTTGCCTATTATTTGTAATTCCTACACATTTCTCTGGATCCTTAATAACAGTAGTTAACTAGTTCTTTATCAATGAACCTTAGATGATTCATCTTTTCGTAACATAATCTAGGTTTTCGTGACGTCATCTAGGTTTACCTCTCTTTTTTATTATTATTAAAGACAGAAGTTTCTTGAATTCACCCCTTCTGTGTCACTTCGGTGTAGTGTCGTTGAGTTCTCTCTTACGGTGTACTGGTAGGTCGTCATCGTGTCTGTCGTCCATGACCTCCCCAAGTCTTTTCGGTTGAGACCTCCCGACCTCTCAGTCCTGTGAGAGGAGCCTCCCCTCCCCGACCCGTAATTTCCTACCCGCTACGTAGTGTCCACCCCTGTCCCGTTTATGGACGATCACACGTCTGACTGAACCCGGTGTGAATACTTTTGTTACCCACTGACCAACACCTCCTCGACCTTCCTCCCATCTTAAAGTCCTATCTTTCCCTACGACTTCAGTCACCTCCACGTCGTCTATAATTCTCCCTTCTCTCTCTTCCCTACAACCTCTGTCGTCTCCGGTACTCCTCCATGTGCGGCGAATCCTCTTCTCGAGTGATCTCACTGGACCTCCCTGTCCCGTTGAGAGGACTGTGTGTCCAGATCCTGTCGATTCAGTGCCCACCTACGATATGTAAGAGTCCCTCCGTCTTTCCTTTCTTTTCTGTCCTTGGATTTCTCCTTCGCGTTTTGGGGTAGTCTCAGCACGACCGACCCTCCGTTCTTCCTCTTTTTACTCTACCTCGCAGAGAAGTACCTGGTGTCACTGGTCTTAGCCTTAGTGACCCCTCTGTCCTACGTCTTCCTCCCCTGCTTCCGTGTACAGGGTCGGGCCTGGTCCGAACCAGGTAATCGGTCTCACAAGTAAGGAAGGGACGTTCTCTCTGTCGTTTTGCGAGACACGGATCAGGATTGAAATGGGTAGACGGACCTAGGGTCGTAAAAGAGGGCAATATCACTCCAGATATCAAATCTGGAGTGTGTGACCGTCTTGATTGGGCGTCAATGCTCACTTCGAGACCTCGGGCCAGATGGACCCAAGTTTAAGTCGAAGACGGGAAATCATTGGGACCCACTCAATAAAATTCGGATACGAAGTCAAAGAGGTTTGACATTGGACCCTCATTGTTTTACCTTATTGAGTGAGTATTCCTTTTGCACTCCAAATTTACTTCGTCGCGAGTCTTATTGCAGACTGTGTGTCATTTGTGAGTTATTTACAACCGAGAAGGATAACCCAGTTCTTGAACCTCACTCTTCTGTTTGTTAAAAAAAAAAGAAGTGACGGGACCCGCCGAACACCCTAGAATCAAGGGGTTGGTCCCTAGTTTGGACGTGGGGACGTCACCTTCGTGCCTCAGAATTGGTGACCTGGCGGGGCCTTCGAGGGTCTTTGTGTAAAATTAACATAGGTCCAGTGTCACACTGGTTTGAGATCAAGAGATTCCCTTTTTAATCCCCGGAAACCGGTTATATGTCAGATCGAACCCGGTTCGGGACCGTCCCGAACACACTGGAGATCTCGGTGTGCCCCCGAAAGGAAACTCTATCCTCTCCTAGACCTGACGTCCACGACTCGAGTCGGACCACGGGACCGTCTACGGGGGAAGTCGACTTGGTCGTTTCGGAAGTCTGGACCACCTTTTACACCTAAACGAAAAGATCCAAGTAGAGGATGGTGGAGGTTAAGGAGAGGACGAATGATGAACCTGAGGAACTAGGTTCGTCTATTATGATACACAAGGTATTTGTCTGTACCGTCACAACTTCGAGACACGGGTCCGTGTGCGACAGACACCGTGTTAAAGGTAAAGGATTAAAGACGAGAAGAAGGAATCATTGTCCGTAGGAAAATCATGTCCGAATGTCTAACAGGGGAGAGAGTGACCAGTGTGGTGACTCTAAGTCGACTCTGAAGACTCGTCCTGAAGATTCTTTCATTAGACGAGAACGACCCGAAAGAGGGAAAGAGAACCGTAGGACAGTCCTTCCTTCTATACTTACCAACCTCGAGGTACCGGTGGTACCTAGAGCCCTTACCTTAGGTGCACAATTCCTCTCAC
This sequence comes from Capra ibex, assembly GCA_006410555.1. Lineage (NCBI taxonomy): Eukaryota > Metazoa > Chordata > Mammalia > Artiodactyla > Bovidae > Capra > Capra ibex. The sequence goes on from SJYO01052474.1 coordinate 21,263,910, forward strand.
CTCGTCCCGCTACTTCCCCGAACCTGGGGACGACTACGACCCTCAACGACCTGGACAAGTCCTGACGGATACAGGTCTGAAAAAGAAAATTGTTCTTTCTTCATTTCAATCTTCCTATCGTTGCTATTGGGACAAACGCTCTGTCGTTTTCTCTGTGTCTACATATCTTGTCAGAAAACCTGAGACACCCTCTCCCGCTCCCACCCTACTAAACCCTCTTACCGTAACTTTGCACATAATAGCATACACTTTGTCTAGCGGTCAGGTCCAAGTTACGTATTTTGTCCCACGAGTCCCGACCACGTAACCCTACTGGGTCTCCCTACCCTACCCCTCCCTCCACCCTCCCCCCCAAGTCTACCCTTTGTGTACATGTGGGCACCACCTAAGTACAGTTACATATCGTTTTGGTGATGTTATGACATTTCATTAATCGAAGGTTAATTTTATTTATTTAAATATATTTTTTTCTACATTTGAAATTTGAACAAATTCGTTTACACCAGATATAATCGACGACGACGACGATTCAGCGAACTCAGCACAGGCTGAGACACGCGAGGATTGACTATGTGACCAGAGAAAGAGGCTTTAGGTGCAGGAAGAAGATGGGAACCGCACCAGCTACGGATGAATAGGAAGTTTTTAGTCACGTTCGCTATGAAGGAAGTCCTTCAGAAAAGACTTAGGGGCCGACATGAGACTCTCTTAGGACACTCAACGTCTCGTGCATAGTGGGACATGAGTCAACAACTCGGGAACTCGGACGGTTGAGGAACTACCGTTTTTTGTGTCGAATGAACTGAAACACCAGGGTTAAGGATCGGGCCGCGGACTGTGTCACCTTTCAGTCATCTACAAATCATTTACTTAATTTACTTTTCTTTTAGGTCTACGGTTAGTGACCGTGAGTAGATAACTAAACAGAACCGAAAATTCCGACAAACTAAGTTTCCTGTATTCTCCTTCTAATAACTTCTCTTTGTTCCGGAAAGAAAGGAAATAATGACTAGGTTTGTGTCAGGGACGTATATCATAGACCCCGTCTCCGAACGAGACTCCTGGACGGTGTAATACCGACATGGAAAGATCGATGACGGGACGTATATCCAAGATAGTCTGTCAGTCCGACCCGTCCCGCGCCTAGTGTGTACGGGGTCCGTTCTTCCCTGACGTCAAAGGTAAAGATGTAGACTTCCTTTCCGGCTGTCAAGGAATAGTCTCCCTTCTTCACTTCACTTCACTTCACTTCAGCGAGTCAACACAGGTCGAGAAACACTGGGGTACCTGACATCAGATGGTCCGAGGCGGCAGGGACCCTAAGAGGTCCGTCCTTATGACCTCACCCAACGGTAAAGGAAGAGGTCCTCTAGAAAGGTTGGGTCCCTAGCTTGGACCCAGAGGGCATAACGTCCGTCTACGAAATGGTAGACTCGGTGGTCCCTTCGTCCTTCCCTTAATTATAAATAACCCGTTGACGGCACACGTTGTGTGACTTAATCCAAGTGGCAACACGGACAACGGAATCAATTAGGAGTGTTGGAAAAATACGTCACCAAAAATCAGAGTGAAAAGACTATTCCTTTACTTCCGAGTCTCTCCAATTTCTTTAATAGGTTCCAGTAAACCATTGATGTCTTCGATCTGAACTTGGGGCAGGACGGATTTACGTCTCGGGCCGAGAACAGTGATTGGTCACCCGACTTGTCAGTGACTGGAGGTCCTCTCACCGTGAGGGTCTGCAGATTCTCCAAAGACCTCGGAACTGGGTCCCTCACCCTTCGGACAATCCCCGACCCTTCCCCACTCCTTCCGTCCTACTCTTTCCGGGCTTCACCTGGACCCTCTCCTCCGTGAGTAGAAGGAGACGAGAGCCCGGCTCCCCACTACTCAGTCATCTCTCTTTCTTTCGGCAATTCTTTCGGTTCTGACGGGGCGGGGGGGGGGGGGGGGGGGGGGGGGGGGNNNNGGACATGTCTAGACGGGTTCGAACAGAAGGGTCCCTAGGGTACGACTCGTGAGGTCAGTCACCACAAGACCCGAGTAATGGGAGACCCCAAGCAACGTAGAGAGGAGACGACCGACGAGTCGTACTCGGGTCGTCACCCCTTGAGTAGTGGTGGAGGGGATAACTGACCCTCTCGGTACCCGGCATTGGGTGAGAGAACCCGGACGGACACCTCCACCAGTCCGATCTCGTGGAGGGACGACACACTCAGGTCATCCCACGTCCACCACCTCTTCCATTCTACTTCCTATTCCATTCTACTTCCTATTCCAATCGGACCGTGTGGAAGGACGGGCGGACAGAGGGTTCGGGGACTGACTTAGACGGAAAAATCAGGAGAATGACTTTGTTTTAGGAAGACCGAAGGGGGTTAACTTTTGATTCAAATATTAACTTTTCGGGTCTCTTAGATAACGACACCTCTACTCCTTTAAATTTTGAGTATTGGTAGGACGTCCGGTTATCTAGTCCGTCTATAGGTAGGATAATCTTATTGAGAGGTGACATCTATAGGTAGAATAATTTCGTTTACCAATTCTTTCGGACAGGGGTGTAGTCTCTGCGACACATACCAAGAGACGAGTGGAAGACGCATGTAAGTAGTCGGGTAAAACAGAGGAGCCGACTTTAGCCGGAGTCTTAATGTTCGACGGCTCTCCGTCGTCTTCAAAATTTAATTCGTAAGTACCCGTATCCACTCGAGCCCTTTACTACCACCCAGCTCTCCGTCGTCCCTTCTAAATCACAGAGGACACAGCCCCTCTTCGACTCTGAGTCATTGGTCAACCCTAGGTCGGCCCCTACCCCCTCGGACCCTCTTCCCCCACTTCTGTCTCCCGATCCTTCCTCCTTAAATTTTCGAGAGACCAGTTTCCCGGTCTGTGCGACGTACTGTTTTGCTTTTAATAACCTCTGAGACTTGGCGACGACTACGGTTGGAGGCACGTTCCGTATTTATAGACGACACCTCTTGTCACATGTACGCTCCGCCCCCGGAACCCCCCTGTCGCCCGGTCCACGACCCCGGAGGGAGACGAAGGGGAGTCCGTAAAGACCTATGGGGCTGAGGTGGAGCACGTGGATCAAGACCCAACGACACGGATCCGTGAGACAGAACAGACTGAGAAACACTGGGGGAACCTGACATCGAGCGGTCCGAGAAGACAGGTACCCCTAAGAGGTCCGGTCTTATGACCCAACGGTACGGAAGGAGGTCCCCTAGAAGGGTTGGGTCCCTAACTTGGGTCTAGAGGGTGCAACGTCCGCCTAAGAAATGACAGACTCGATGGTCCCTTCGGGTTATTGACCTCACCCATCGGATAAGGAAGAGGTCCCCTAGAAGGGTTGGGTCCTTAATTTGGTCCCAGAGGACATAACGTCCGCCCAAGAAATGATCGACTCGATGGTCCCTTCGAGGTCAAAACCCAATGGTCCGTGAATGTGGGGTCTATGCCCTGTCGTCCCCGATATTAGAGTTCCAAAGAGAACTCCAGTTAAACATACACCTCCATTTTAGCGGGGAGACGTCGGGGACGGAATGACGGGACCTCACCAGTTGCCTCGGACTTGGTCCTACGCGCACACATATACGACGACGAAACGACGACGACACTGACTGGTGCCGCCTCCAGTGAGTGAACCGGGGTCTTTCCTCCGGGTCCCCCTGGCGTCTACTGAATGACTGTCGTCGGAATTACCACGAGTCACCACGTTCCTTCTGCCCGTCGTCGGCCGGGTCGCGAGACCCCCGGACGGGGGACGTGGTCGGTAAGGGTAATGGAACCAAATAAAAGAAAATAACGTCTCGCCGAGGATGCACACCCGTTATTTCGAGACTGACGACATGAGAGGTCCGGACCCCACCCCCTCGCGAACCGATCGACTTCATCTCGTCGAGGCCCGTTCCTCCGGACTCGACCCCGACTAAGGGAACCCGCGTGGGGGTCCTCCCGTTATGGACTCGCCCTTTCCGGGACCCTCCTGGTCGTCGTCTTCCTCGGTGAGTTTGCGACCGAAGAGGGATCCGAGGGGAAGTAGGTCTCAGGGGTAGGAGACGACCGCCCGAAACGTTGGGAGGGACAGGGGTTCGGGGAGTAAAAAGAGTCAGTGAGACGAGGTAGGAGAACGAGGACCCGTTTGGAGGAAGGTGGTGGTAAGTCTGTAGGGTGAAGACAGAAGACTTGTTGAAGGACGAGGTGTCAGAAGATCGATGACTCTTTTTTCTATATATATATATATATAAAGGAAGATTTCACTGACTGAAAGACGTTGGTGAAGGAAACTGTGGACACTCAGAAAGTCTGGGGACTACCCTCTCGTCCGTTCCCCCTCTCCACGGGACCCTGGCTCCACCCCTCGTCCCATCTCAAGAAGTGAATTCCCGGTCGTCGGGACCCTTTACCTTCACGACCTCACCGTCCCCGATGTCTCCCAGAAAAACTTCAAAGTCCGTGACCGAACATGTCCTATTTTCTCCGAAATCCCTCCCGTTTCTCTTCGACGATCGACCGAAGGACGGTTCTGTGTCCCGCTGTCGCGTCGGGGTTCACCAAATGTTTGTGTCTTGGAAACGATTTTGAACAGGAATTGTTAAGCTTTCGGAGTTTTGGGGTATTAACGGAGAGATTACTCGTGAAAATTCCTCTGGGAAGGGGTGGTTAACAGGTGTTGAGACGAGTTTTGTGTAGACGTTTTAAAATTTAGGTTAGGTAAACTAAATACGAAATAAAAATACAGTTAATTAAGTTCCATTGACACCCAGTCAAGACATACGTAATCTGGACGTGACGGGTCTGTCGTCGGTGGTCGAGATTTGACCTTCAAGGATTTCCCATCTCCGACTTTAACCAGAGAAGTGTAGTAAAATGACTGATATTTAGAGGTCGGGGTCCCCTGGGTAGCATCATTGAGATTTCAGGGTCCCCTTACCAAAAGTCCCGGGTTTCACCCCACCCTATATTCTGACCGTAAGGTCCGTGTCGGGTAGTCCGGTCCGAAACCTGTTCTTCTACCTAAAACAGACTAAAGGGAACTGCCTGCTCACCACAAGTCGTTTGTCGGTCCGCACGCCGACAGTGAGACTACGACTCGAGACTGTCCGTAGCTAGTCCGACGTCACACTCGTACGTCTGTGTATATGTCTGGAGCAGTTGTAGAACCGAACCTTCTGTCAAGACAGACCTCGGTCCTACCGGTGTGGGGGGAACCCCCTACGACGACGCCTCGTCTGATATGGTTACTCTCTCTCCTCCGTCTTACCTCGGAGGAGTTTTACGGGTAAGAACCCACCCTTCTGTTCGTCTTTCCCCGTGATCCACTTCCGACCATATTTACCGGTTCGTTCCGTTTTCGTCTTCTCCCATTCGACTGTAAAGATCAGAGGAAGGGACGAGGGGACGGGTCGTCGAGGGGACATAGATTACGACGGGAGTCGGGTGCCTTTAATGTCTTGTGGGGTAGACTTGGTTTCCAGTAGAGCTAGAGGAGGGGTTAGGTCTGCAGAAGGAGTACGAGGGTCCTCTACCAGACGAAGATCGTTTTATAAGGGATTGTTCCTTGAGAGATTTCTCAGGTAAGGTGATAAATCTTCAGTAGAAAGTTCAAGTTGGACATGAAGGAGAATAAACATCAGACCTCGTTAAACCTTGTTCAGACTAGGGAAAAAGAATAAATGGACACCCATCAAAACCCTTTCGAGGGACTCGGGTTTGTGGAGAACCGAGACTTCCAACGAGACTCTTCATCCACTCTTTTCTGAGTCCACACTCACTGATCGTACCACACATCGTTCGGGGGGCTTTCACAGACGAGGAACGTACACTGTCGGTAAATATAATAATTGCAAATAAGACAAAGAAGTAAAGATAATGAGGGACGTGGACCTAGGGTGGGTGGGAGATGTGGTAGACCAGGGAAGGGTCCTTACGAGTTGAATAGTTTTTACGAAATTTTTGACTTGTGTCTTAGGGTCTTCAACGAATTCGTGTACGTTTATTAGTGGAGCAAACTAGATATGACAAGAGATGACGTCAGTAAAAATAGTTAGTAAAGTGTGACAACAATCATGTGTCAAACATCATTTGTTTTACGGGACCCCATTAAAAGTTTACTTGACGGTAGTTCTATCCAGTGGAAGTAGAACATCAACACATTGACTAAAAAAAAGGAAACTTGAATTTTTTCGTGAGACATAAGCAATGTTGACCATTTAATGTAAAGTGGAACATTCGACGTCGGGTAGAAAGAGGTATGAACATTCTTTAAAACTTGGAACTACAAGACAGGATCGTCTTGTGTTAGAACACGTAGAGTTTACTCTATTCAGCCGGACGTCCCGAAAGCGGATTTAGAATCCTTCCCGTCTGTCTGGGTCCTCGTCTTTGACTTTGACCGTGGCACCGAGGTTCTACGAGGCATTCATTCCTAAACCACTTATGTGAACCCGAAAGGTCCACCGTGTTACCATTTCTTAGACGGACGTTACGTGCTCCACGCCAAAGGTAGGGACCCAGTCCTTCTAAGGGACCTCTTCCTTTACCGTTGGGTGAGGTCGTAAGAACGGACCTCTTAAGGACCACTCGATGTCAGCCGGTACCCCAACGTTTCTCAGTCTATGCTGACTCACTGATTCGTACGCACGTGTTTATACCGACTCTTCCTCTTGGGATACCACCCTTGGACACCCTTCGGGACCTCCGTCTCTTGTGGTCCGTCTTGGTCCCTTCCCGGTCCGGACTTATGATAGGAGACGTTCGAAAGGATAAAATCGAAAGTCCACTCACCTTCGATGACTGAAAATGTACCTGGGTCTCCACCTAGACCCCATGCTCAGATGTAATTTTTACCTCTACTTCGTCTCTTCTCAAATCTTTGCAGAGTCGTTACGGCGAGAAGGAGTCGAGCCCTCCCGACTGAACCGAGGCAGAGAAGGGTCCCGGGGAGTGTGGTCGTCGAGACGGACAGAAGAACCTTGTGACCAAGAGAGGCATTAATAACCTTGAGAGGTCCCTCCCGACCGACCCAGTGTCCATCTACCGCCACCCTTACGTCTTTTCCCTGAACCGTCGTCGTGTCTTCCACCTAAACGTCCGTTGCACTACTTACCTTCTCCCTGAACCCGGGTTTCTGGTCCCCCTTTACCACACTCTCTCCTGGTTTTTTTTAACTCGGTCCTTGACCTCCGACTTTATCTGAAAACAAGTTTTAGACAAGGGTACCGTAGACTCCCCGTGTACCCTGAGAGGACCTCAGGTCGAGGGACCTACAATGTACCGGTATTCCAGGACAAAGACCTACCAAACCATCGTTACTAGAGGAATGATACTACTTCATTCACTTGGCGAGTTCAGTCACTTACTCTTTGAACGTCTCCGGAAAAGAGGTACGCTCCCGTCGAATACCCCCACACCCCCTCACCTTCTTCCACTCCACACCCCTCAGAGTAAGAGGAAAAGAGAAGTCCTAGACGACCTAGTGAGACTGAGTCCGACAGATTTGTCCTATATTTTTATAGAAAATTTTCTACCAGTCTTGTGTCACCAAACGTTTTTTGGTGACAAAGGAATCCCCCTAAGTTTATCTTCTTGGGAGGTGTATGTCTTTTCTCTTTTCTCTCTTCCACTTTTGACCTATTTGTAGAGAAAGACAAGTACGGAGAGAGTGTGTGCGTACATGTGATCGAGAACTAAGTCGGAAGAGTACCTCTACCCGACCCTGGTTGGTACACCATGGGCTCCGATAGATAGACCCTAACTCCACAGGGATTTCAATTAGGAAGACCTATTATGTCTTACGTCACGAGCGTCCATTCAGAAAGGATACACACACAAATGGCACCGGAGGGACCAAAATCATTTCGAAAGAAAGTTGTTGGGATTCTGTGGCCGGGTCTTAGAGAAAGTGGAGGTGTAGTGGACGTCTCTTCGTGACAAAGGGACTGATAGAGAGGGAGGGACACGAGGTCCCGAGAACCCACTGAAAGGAGAGTATCGAGACGAATGATTATAGTGGGGTGAAAATACCTTCTCCTTTGATTTCCAACTACTCAATTCACGAAGAGACATTCCGGTACGTCGGTCATACACTGTCCCGACCTTAAGTTTTCACCCGAAGACTAAGACTTCAGGAGTAGCGGTTGTTAGTGTGGTAGGACAACATGATTATACCACGGTCTGCCCTTCGAGACCAGAAAAGTCACTCAGTTCTCTTCTCCCACCAACCTTGGTGCCACCTGGGTTCTCCGTTACCTTCCTTCTCCCCTTGACTACCCGGAACACAGTCCTACCGTTGACTTCTCTTTGGAGAGGAGGAACCTTCCGGAACCTCCTTGTCCCCTCGAACCCCTTCACTCATCGACACTCTCCTTCCCGGTCCCTCCCGCTACCGACCCTCTACTTTCCGGCCTCGTCGGCCCAGAACAAAGGAAATAGGTCTCGCCTTTCTCTTTTGGAAGACCCCCTGCTCCGTGTCTCTGTCTAGTTAGGGACTCGGGAGGTACCACGGCCCTTTGAGTCTCGACCTCCCCTTCCACCTTACTTTTCGAGACCCCGAACTTTACTACGACCTAGACGACCACTATCCCGTCGTCTCTTTTTCGCCATTTCTCTCTTCTGACCCCTCCCGTGTCTGAGTGTTTCTTTCCACCTTCCTGACACGTCACCTTTAGGGACTTCGACGGACCTTCGAGACGAAACGTCACACCAATTGGAAGAGAGGTTCCAGAGACCACCTGTCTTTCTACCTTATATTCTTGGACGCACCTCTCGACCTTCCTGACGTTTGGTCTCACGTAGGATAGCCCGGTTCGGTCAGCCGTCTCCCCTGTACGCAGTCTCACTGCTTATGACATGTACCTCCTACTTTCTAGTGAATATCGTCGTCTCCACTATATATGTGTGTGACTACAATGAAGGAGTTTGTTGAAGGATAAGAACGGGGGTTTCCCGAAGGGGCCACCGAGTCACCATTTCTTAGACGGACGGCTACGTCTTCTGAACCCAAGCTAAGAACCCAACCTTTCTAGGGGACCTCCTCCTTTACCGTTAGGTGAGGATGGATATAAGAACGGACCCTTTAGGGTTCCTGTCTCCTCGGACCGTGTCGTGTCAAGTACCCCAACGTTTTCTCAGTCTGTTCTGTATAACTGATTTGTTGTTTTTGTTGTTGAACGGGGGGTTTGGTTTTTAGCCAGGTCCTTCGAGAGAGAAGGTCGGTACATCTCCTTGTCCGGTCGGGGACCCTCGACAAAGTCAGCCACTGTGGAAGAGAGGAAGGGAGACAAGGGCTCCGACAATAGTTTGTCGGACACACAAAGGGGTCAAGTAGGGTGAGAAAGGTTAGTCACGATTAACTTGGTGAATTGAGTTTCTGTTATTGTAAGCGGCAAAGTTTGGTAATTCTTTTCACAGAGCCAACCCTGCAAGACATCCTCCGGATGAGGTCCCTACAGTCACGTCCGAGTGCGTGTTTGTACGGGTGTTCCGTGTGAGTCGCACATTCGTGCGTGTGTTGATTGTCAAGGTCCTTTTTTACGACATTTTCGTACCAACCGTTCACAGTCGGACAGGAAGTGGTACCCCAACGGACTTAATAATTTTTTTTTTTTTTTTTTTAGTGACGACCAAGATTGAGTCCCGGCCCTTTGACGTCGACACCGGAGTAGGACCACGTGGGTCTCGAAGACGACGGACACAAGAGACTCCAGGTCTCTGCTTGTCCTTTCTTCTCTTCGCGTCGGGGATCCAGGGTGGTGTGAACTGTCGATCTTAGAAAAATCACCTCCTCTACCTTCCGCCCCCTCCCCAGAGGAGGAGTAGAGGACAGTATTTCTACAGGCGGTCGTTGGGGGAGTGCAATTCCTATCCACTTACCCCCGTGTTTCCAACTGTACTGTACTTTCTTGTAGGAGAGAAGGTCGAAGTTCTGGTCGGGACCTTCCGGGGTCCTTACTCTCTCCCGAGCCCTCTTCGTCTGGACGTCCGTTCCCACTCCCGGACCTCTGTACGGTCCTTCTCTCTCCTGGTCTCGTTGTCCCTCTTCCCCAGTTTGTTCCGGGCCTCCTTTCTCCTTCCTCTCCCCCTCTCCTCCCACCTCCTCCCTCCCACCCTCTCACTGGGGTCTGGACAAAGGTGTGGTAGTCACCTGCCTCCTGTCACACGAAAAAATCTCCGAATTTCTGACTTACTTTTATCCCTAAAGGGACCACGAGGTCACCGATTCTACGGTACGAGGGTTTCGTCCCCCGGGTCCAAGTTAGGGACCAGTCCCTTGATCTAGGGTGTACGACGTTGGTCTTCAAGCTCACGACGTTGATTTCTAAGGCGTACGGTGTTGGTTCTGGACCACGTCGGTTTATTTATTCATTTATCAATTTTTTTTTTTTTCACTTTGTCGAGTCCCATCCCCCAAGAGTAAAGTAAAGACGACGATCGACATACTGAAATACCATTTAATGAATTGAAGTGACCTAAACACTAAAGTAGACCCCCACCCCCCACCCTAATCTGAAGCCTCAAAGGAAGGTCGAGAGTTTGTGAGGGTAAGGTTGAGGACCGAGACGTGGGGCTTCAACGTGTGGGTCAAGTTAGGGGAACCACACAAGGAGAGGACGACCCTGGTCCCGGTTTTGATGAGACCACGTCCGGGAACAGAAGACTAAAATCCCGAGACGAGGAGATAAACAGAGAGAGTCTCGAGACCCCGAGACGGTTCTCCCCAACAGAGAAGACGGCGATCTAAGGTTTTGACTACAGAAGGGACGAGTTCAGGGTGACTCATTGTAGTTCGGAGTAGTTAAGTGACCATCAACTACCCAGGGGTTCTTGTCTACTCTACAACAGTCTTTCCTCTGTCCGTTTACGATCAGACTGGAAATTTTTCCCTTTTTTCGTACCTCGTTTCTTTTCCTTTCTACCACTTCAGGTACTTGGTGTCCATTCTCTCGAATTTCAGACAGGACCTGGTTTAGGGTCGTCGTCACCAACTTTACGTCAAACACTCAAGAATCTTCCTTCACTAATAATTCTCTACTGTACAAGTACTTTCGATTCAGTCCGAATTGGAGTAAGGGAAACGTCCATCCCAGTGAGTCGACATTTTACTTCGCAGATAGTAGTGGGACGGAAAAGGTTCCCTGACTTAATAAAGTCCGCCCCGTCACTATCCTGTGACTTACTGTTAATGTTTGACTCAATTCCTTCTTCAAGACCAAATGACGATTAGACGGAAATCGTAGAGATTGTTTTTGTCTCACCTGAAGTCCGAGTCTCGGAGCGTCCGTTTCTCCTAAATTAGAGCCATAAATAAAAATTTTAAAGGAAAGTAAATGCTAGTCACTACACGAAGGTAAATTTTTTCAGGGAAAATTTTATCAAAGTCTTTCTTGTCCCACTAAATTCCTTTTTATACTCCTCTATTGTCATGTCTCCGATAGACCTGAACCGTTATCGTGTATCTACCATATTACCTGTGGACTTCAAACCCTCTAGACCGACATTTAATTTACGTCGACCGGTTGTCGTCCCGACCTTGGTGAACCACCATGAAGCCGACGGGCTCAGATGTCCGTGGCCGACACCCTTCCAGACTACCGACGGTGAGTTGTCGGTAAAGGGGAAGGGGGACGACCGTTCAGAGACGGGAAAAGGGGACACTATAGACGCACACTGAGTCCTTTTGTGTTTGACTAGATTCAATAAAAAACACGGGACCCTGAACGACTGTCAACTCCCTTTGGATACGTGAAGAAGTATCTTATCATAAAAACCTATGTAATTAATTTTGTGCATCCTAATGTTTCCTTTACTTAATGTGGCTTTCAATGATTTTATAATTTTTTTTTTTGGGTGGGTGCAGTCCCAAATCAATTATATACATGAAGAAGTAATTGTGTGGTTTATTGTTCTAACTCGTTATCAGACTGTAGATTTTAGAGTTCCGTCACTACTCAGTTGTGGCACGACTTTAAGGACGTTGATAACGCTGTACTATATTTTAATGAACACTAAAGGTAACCACTATTTTAGTATCCATGTGATCAAAATGACACTAAAAACCGAATGTAAGTGTAAGTTTCCTGTACAATTGAAACTCAATCTCCAATTATTTTTATTTCCTATTAAAAGAGGGTAGGTTTAAGTACCTCGGAAACTCATGGACCAGAGTCAGGTAGTGACCCCGACCCTTCGTCTCAAGAGAAAGGACCAGGGTGTCAAATCATGACAACAGGTTTAGACCTGTCACTCTATCCTCTCCTTCAGTCCACTCTCCGTACACCCCTTCCTGAAGAAACGAAAATTTTCTCTACGTCTTCATTCTGTGACGACGAAGAGGACTGAAACCTCTAACCACACACCCGTACGGACCGCGATACCGTTGGTAGGACGTCGGTTCTTTCTTGACGCCAGTTCGACTCCCTTACCGAGTTGTCTCTTCTCCTTGTCTTGGTTCCATGGACTCCGACTGGACCCCGGTGCAGAGTCAATTTGTCGGGTAGGACCTCGGTGGGATGAAACCCCGTCTGGAAGATACACTCCAGCCAGAGACGTAGTTACCAGATAATGAACGTCGTGCTCTGTGAATATCGGATTTCACTGTATACACGGAAGGGGTATCAATTACGCAGAAGAAATTAGAGGTACTACTTTGATCGTAAGGGAAAGTAAAGACTCAGTGCCCTCAACGAGAGACAGGGTTTGGGTAGAGACGGTAAAGGGGGGGGTCAGAGAGTCCCAGGAGTTACATGTTGACTTCTCAACGGTAGATTACTCTTGACTGTTCCACCTCCGGTGTCCTTCCCGACTACGGTCCTCTCGAGAACCATTTCCCACGGTGGGTCTCGTAGCCGAGTCTCGAGATAAAGCCACGTTGTTGAACCCACCCCGTCTCCTCCTCAGTCCCACTCCTTTTCAGTCAGATTTCTCCTCCCGTGTTCACCCCATCCTTTCGGTTCTATACTTCTCTTGTAGATCCAAAGGTCTAAGACCAAGACAAGTTTATAGTCCTGACTGTGGTGTGGTTAAGAGATGTACTCTAGGGAAAAGAAAAAAGGGAAGGGAGGGGTAGTGTAGAGACGGAGATCGAAGGTTAGATAGCTCCATGTGTAAGGAGTTGTGTGTCGGTGTTTAGACTATCTTTCGAACGTCTTCTATAGTCTGTCTGACATATTAGAGACGATTAGGACATTAGTCTTCGATTTGGGTCCTGTGTTCACCTAAACGTTTCATTCCGAAAATCTTTGAGTTTACCGTAATCGTCCGGTGTCTCTGGTTACATACGTCACTGACTCACTCCGGGTAGTTGGGTCTTCGTCTAAGCAGGGAAGATGAGGTACACTCGGGACCCCTTCTTCTTTCCTGACTTCCCCTTACCCGACAATAGGGACTCCTGCTGTCGTTCCGGTAGGGTTCAGGGAACAACGTCCGAGAGACTTTACCATTCAGACCCTCATCCTCACTCTCCTTCTTATTTTCCGCCCCCTCCAATCCTCGTTCCCTTCTAGTCGGGTAAGGAATAAGACGACGGCGGCGACGATTCAGCGAAGACAACACATACTGAGAACACTCTGGGGTATCTGCCGTCGGGTGGTCCGAGGGGGCAGGGACGTTAAGAGGTCCGTTCTTGTGACCTCACCCCACGGTGACGGAAGAGGTAAGGAATAAGATTTGGGGGAAAATAATAGAAGAAACCCTCTTTTTGTTGCCTAAGGTCGTTTCGCTCTTGTCCCTTCCGCATATCCTTGTTCGTGTAACATGTGCGTGTCCCGGGCACGTCTTATGAGGAACCATTGGTCGAAAGTTCAGTGACCAAAGTCTCAGAGACGAGTGTGGACTGGACGAGATCCCCTGTTTCCAGAGACTTTGTCAGTCCCGATATAAACAGGTGTTTCGAGCAGAGTAGCCCTCGGACGGATAGGGAACCACCTACCCCGGACTTGTTTAGAAAGACACGATGGGTAGTCCCGGTGTATCGAGGAACTACCGCGACACACCTCTTCACTAATTGTGTGGTTGGTGTTCACGGTGTCCGGGGTCCCTCCGCCTCCCCGGGACCTCTGTCCTCCACCGGACCCTTTTTGAAGGGAAGTCGACTTACCTTTATGAAGTGACCAAAAGAACAGGTGCTTAGGGGTACACTGTCGTGACTCAGACACCCACCCAGCGACACGCCCCGGTACAGGGAGAAGGAAAACCCCTGGTTTGCACGGAGTCCTCTTCGACTCAACCCCGGTCACGTCCTCTGGGGTAAGACAATCGAAACCAGGGACTGTGTCGGGGAGAGTCCGAGTGTCGGGAAGGATCTCCAAAGACTTTCTTTTTCTAAATTTTTCAACAGACCAATGCGACAGTATAAATTACCCGTGGGAAGTCTTCTCGACGTTTCAAATCATATTCATGTTACAAATGTTGTTCATGCTAATAAAGTCGTCTGATTATACCCCTTTGGTACACAAAACTGTATAAACAGGTCCACTGGTAGTCCGGGAACTAGTCATAGAATTTTTGTTCTGTTTTCCCAAAGATTGGGACCGTTTCCACCTTGGCCCTACTCTTTGGGTCCCTGTGACTTTATGTCCCTCTGTCCGCGTCGAGACTCTACCTGGCCTACTACCCGGTTTCGAGTCGGTAGGAAAGCCGAAGAGAGTGTTTCTCTCCTGTCTCGTCGGATTGTCTCTATATATATACAGTCTGGGGAGGGTTTCTACTCTTTGGGGGTTGGGAGACACACGGTCCTGGTGACAGGAGGTCCGTGGGTACACTCAGAATTCTTTTTAGGGAGTTGTGGATGACTTCAGAAGAGGAAGGATCTTTTGTCATAAATTGTTCTTACCAGAATAACTGACTTCGTTCGCTCACTTCCAATGCACAAATCTTTTGAGTAATTATTGTTTGTGGTAAGAATTTCTCTGTCTGAGTCTGTCTCTCTCCTCGACCGTCCTTCGGGTAGGGAATTCGACGGGACTTGTACCCCGTTCGAACGTCTACCACCACGACTTCCGGTCTCCGACCGAACCGGAGGTTAGTCTCGTCCTCAAGCAGAAGCAGAGTTAAACTACTTCTGCAAATGGGTTATCGAGGGTCTCCATGTTCCGTCTCCCAGAGTAAAGACAGGAAAATGTCTGTCACCCTCGTTTACTAACGAAATTAACCAATCCTTTAGTCTTCCGAGTTCGGTTGTCTCCCAAGATGAGAAACAACCCGTCCCGGCGTGATCTCATCTCACAACCTGTGTCCGGGGTAGAAGAACCTCCAAAGGTGATCTCCCCTCTTAGTCTTACGGGGGCTGAACAACCAACCAATCAGAAAAGTATGAGTAGAGAGAGAGGAAGTGAATGACCGAGCACACATGTGTACCGGAACTTACCCAGGGGACCTGACCGTAACCCTCCGTCTGACAGTCTACGGTCCTGTCCTTCCTACCTCTACTTCGACGAGACACACGGACCCTGGGGTTCTACCAGAGGGGAACCCCTCGCTAGGGGTTCCCGAGTCTCGGTCGAGGCGTCGTGGTGGCTCGGTGGTCCGGTCTCTCCGGTCAAAAACCCCCGCCCCCTTCGTCCCTCTCTCCCACAGGTCGGGTCTCTGGCGAGTGAATGTGTTTCTTAGGAAAGTCTCAATGACCGACCGTCCCGAGGAGAGTCTGAAAAAAAAACTTCCCGAACACGTGACTTATGTCTAGTTCGTCGAAGTGACCCGACAGTGTGTTTGACCGGGGTCTGGGGTTCTGTCACTGTGTCTTACCCCCGAGGAGATCGGCTCACCGGTCGTAAGTCCGTAGTGTCATCCTCCGCGGGTCTAGGGGTCGACCACCAGGGTGTCTTCGTCCCGGAGTCGTGGAGAATAGTCTTCGTCTCGGTAAAGTCAGACCACAGGAAGTCTTTTTATCAAAGTTCATCTGGTTGTGCTGTCCAAGGGTTCTCGTACGACGAATCGTAAGGCCCGACCATCGTTCCTTTTTGACTTTTCTGTCCCTATGAGTCGGCTCCCCGCCCCCACCCCCCACCCATCGCAAGACCCCATTTCCTCTTACTCCATCAGGACAATAGGGACACATTTTTGTTTGTTTAGATGGAGAGGCGACACCGGTTTAAGTCTTGACGCACACTCTCCCCGGTCTGCACTTTGTGTGTGTGTGTGTGTGTGTCTCATGCCGATCCTACCTGTCTACTTCGTCGGTTGTTGGCCCCTTAAGATTAAGAAGGACGATGTAGACGATCTCCTCGACTTCCCGGATCGAAGGGAATGAAGTGTAAGTGAGTGGGGATCAAGGAGAGCTGTCTTTCCACTAAAGGTGACCTTCGTACACGTCTGTCTTGACATAGATTTCGGTGTCTAATTCTCGGCCGACCCCTCTAGAGTGAGGGCTTGTCCGAGCACGTTACTCTTTCCTTCCGCCGGAGGTCCTTGGACCCACAGTCGGTTGGGTGGGTAGCCAGCAAGGTACTGAGTACCCCTTCGGTCACCACACCCGAGGTCCGCTCCGAAGATTCCGATTCTCGGACCGGAAACCGACTTCCTCCCCCATCCGACTCCTGCCAGTGTTGTCGGTGACTCTCTGTTTTAAGTTCGGGCGTAAAAGTAAGAGTAAGCTCTAAAAGGTTCAGAGGGAGTCTTTGAGGAATCTACTCTGTTTACTTGGGTGGAGCGGTCCGGTCATGACCTACTACTCGGCTCCGGTATGGTCCTCGTTCCTTCTCTTGGGCTCGATACCGACTTCGACTGTCGTATCTTGACCTTGTTAATTACTCGACGCACTCCGTCGGACTGCCGGTTTCTACGACTAGGTGTTTCTTTCATTTGTCGTCTAGTTCTTCGGACCGTCTCTCTTCCGTCACGGTCGAACCGTGATGAGACACTTGACCCCCCTAGTCTTACCGACCCTCCGGTGCTTTGTGGATGTGCTGTGTCACCTTTTCCTATTGTCCAACGTTCGGTTTGACTTGTCTAATTTTTGTGTCTTTTGCAAGGTTTAACTCACGAAGAATTTAAGCCAGTCTTTACAAGCTCCCATCCATATCTTTCACACAAGGGTAGAGCAAGTGAGAGGGATTTGAGACTCCATGGGAGACTTCGTCCCTCGACGAGGTGTTTCCCGGGGTCTTATAAGGAGTCTCTTGTCTGGATTCGCTACACTGACAAAAGATTTGTTTAAGACACTGTGTGGGTACCAGTTCCTTTTACCTCAGTGTTGTACTCCTCTTAGTAGAAAGGAGTTCCGTTTTCCCTGTCTTTCAGTTGTCGTTTCGACCTCTTCCTGGGTCCACCGGTTCGAGGGTCAGTCTGAGAGGTGTGTCGACAGGCGAGGGGAGAGGTGGGAGGGGATCACAAAATTTAATTCTCAGACACCTACCTTAATAAAAAAGAAATCGGTACGTTTTAGGTCCCTACCTGTCGAGTATCTATATTCCTGGGACCCGTCTTGGAGACCCGAGGAGAGCACCGGGTCGGCCCACGGGTGGCTGACGTGACATCGAGCCGCGAGTCACCCTATAAATATCGACGGAAATTTAAATGGGCTGAGAGGTATTTCGCTCCATTACCCCGCGGGAAATGACGACGAGCACCACTAACAGGATTGTAAGAAATTAATCGTTTTTCGCAACCGTGTCGGTGAAGTTTCATAAACTAGAATGCCAGGACCACAAGGGATAAAGTCCGAGTTGTCGGGAGTGAGGGAAACCTCCTTTACATGAAATCGTTTAAACTTTTACTGTCCGTGTACACAGGTACTCGTGTTTCTTCGCATAAACACATGGATGTGAGTGCGAAGACGAGTGCGAAGTGTTTGGGTGTTGACGGTCCTCGGGTACTCGGAGCTACTATGAAGGTATTTTGAGGACGAGTAGTTGGACAGTAGTTCTCTTAGACTTAAAATTTTTGACTCCTGACCACTTTGGAATTCCAGTAGTCCTAGAAGGAATTTGAAGATAATTTTTTTTTTTGACCAGCAAAGTGTGGATAGAAAAGTTTCTAAATACCTCATCCCAATCCCAAGAACTATGTGGTAATCCCTCCGGACTTGAGGATAAGTGAACCCGGTTTTTTATCATGAGAAGGAAGACTTTATTAATTAAGGGGTGATGCTAGCTCCACAACCCGTGTTCTACCCCTTCCAGAGACGAAAATACCCTACACGTTCATTTATTCTATTAAAGTCTATTACCATATAGTTTATTCTCTCATTTTAGGTCCCTACACTGATACTAACCACCCCGATGATTTCATCAGATTTCTGTCCCATCAGTACCTTTCAGAGTTCTCTGGACGAGTTCTTCTTCGACTGGTGGACTTCTACACCCCCTTGTAAGGTCTGTCTTGTCAATATAAACACATATTGACGTCCGTACCCAAGAACCAATTCCTAGGTTAAACACGACCTCTATGAACTTTTCGGTAAACGAGTATTGAGAGTGAGGATTTTCTCTCTTGGTCGAGTCTTATAAGGTTTTGTTTCTTCTCGTCAAGTCGACTTCCCATCCCCAGCTGGTCTTTCTACTATTTTGTGCTCTCGTGTCCTTGTCGGTCCCGTGTACCGACTCCCGGACACCAGGTGCCCCGTGGCAAACACGTACAAACACAGTGTACACGCAGAAAAAAAAGAGGACCGGGTGCACCGTACGTCAAGGGACTGGTCCTAACTCAGGTTCCGGGGACGTACCCCTCACTCCTCAGAAGTGGTGACCTGACGGTCCCTTCAGGGAACCACCAATAAACTCAATACTCCCCCTTCTTGTGACCTCGTAAGGTCCGTTTAGTCGTTGTATTGGACTATGTCGCAGTGTTTCTAACAACTCCACCGACGTCTCTTGTCTGAAGCTCCCTTTCTCCCTTTTTAGATACAGAACTTATGAAATTGAAGATCAAAACTCATTTATAAGACACTATATTCTACAATTGTATTCTCCTCCGACCTACTTCTGGTGTTGGATATTAGACTCATACAAATTGGACAGAGATTCAGATTTTAATAGCGTTTTGATTGACAATTTTTGTCACTTTTTGTGGACTATAGAATTTACTTCTTGACTTTCCGGATTTAATCCCCATTATGGTTTTCGTCTCTCCTTTTTTACTTTCCTTTTTTTTTCCTAAGAGAGTCTTGACTGAAACCAATTTTTATAAAGGGAAGATATGATCAAAGACATAAAAATTATGATGACGATGATGATCATAATGATAATCGAATTCTGACTACCTAAAAGGAATGAACGACGACCAATCTATTATGGTGTTTTATTCGTGTCAGCAGTTAGGGTTATCTATGTGCGTCTTAGACTTCTTCACTGAGTGTATGTGTCGTATATGTTTCATCTGTTTATCTTGGTACTAAACTTGGGTCCAAAGAGAATAAGGTCTTATGAAAATATTAGAGGTGTGTCATATTATGGGTCATCATACATACGTACGTACTTTCACTTTCACTTCAGTGAGTCAACACAGACTGAGAAACACTGGGGTACCTGACATCGGATGGTCCGAAGAGGCAGGTAGCCTAAATAAGTAAGTGAGACAGAGAGAGAGGGAGAAAGTAAATTGTATAAAAGATCCTGAGTCGACCCCCTTTACTTCACAAACCCGAAAGTGGTTGGTTTTGTACTTATTTGACTTATTTACGTATTTTGGTGACACATAAACACATATTGACGTCCGTACCTGAGGACCAATTCCTAGGTTAAACACGACCTCTATGAACTTTTCGGTAAATGAGTATTGAGAGTGAGGGTGTAGACGTAAATGTAGACGATCCGAGACTAGAAATCCGAAAAGAATTTAGAGGTCACTCACACTTTGAGTTGTAAAGACACTGAATCGAAACGGTAAAACATCGTCGCGGTTCGTCATGAAGATTATGATGACCATTTACGAATCTACAAGATTCTAGAAACCCTATTTTTGGTTATCCGGTATATTTCTCACTCTTTTCATAGTGTTTCTCCTTAGCTCCGTCTAAAACACTCGAAGAGACCAGATGGACGGGGGAAGAGAACCAGGTGCACTACTAAGGACAACGTGACTGAGTCCCTTGGACGAGTGAAAGGTTCCCCTTCTGGGTCACCGGTGTAGTGGGTATGAACCGACGAGAGGAAAGGGGGAGTGTTCGTGTTCTTGTGTCTCCTGTGTACGACCACTAATTCTATATGGGAGGGGGAAGAGAAGGATTCACCGTGTGTAGTGTAATAGTGTCACCAAATTTTAAACTTACGACTTATCTAAACTCTAACTTTGGTCTGAGAACAGTGACGTCAGTCGACTTACCTGGGGACTGTCTATTACGGGTACGGGGTTTGGGGTTTGGACATTTACGATGGGCTATACTTTCTTCCCAGAAACGTCTACTTTAATTCACTTCGCAGAAACGTCTACACTAATTCAAACTGTGGTAGGAACGAACAGGTCCACCCGGGATTTAAGTTACCGTTCACAGGGATATACAGTCTCCTCCGTCTATCCCCTCCTCTTCAGTTGTACTGGTTCCCCTACCGCCACTATGTCGGTGTTTAGTTCCTTGTCCTCCTGCCAGTGACCCCGACCTTGTCTGTTTCACGGTTCGTGTCTAAGGGGAGATCCGGGTAACCTCCCTCCGACCGGGAAAGTCTAAAACGTGAAAATCGGAGGTCTTGACACTCTCTTATTTAAAGACTAAAAGATTTGGTGGTTTATACACCATTAGACAATACAGTCGAAATTTCAGTGAATGATCGTTATTTCAATGAATGATCAAGACACTAAGACTCTTTCGAAGGATTTAAGTAGACGTTTTACCCCTTAGATTCCCATGGAGGTAACGTCTCGACAACACTACTAGTTGTACCTTTGGTTGGTTACGAGGTCTGTTACAACGGCAGTTGTAGTGACAACAGCAGTTGTAGTGACAACAGTAACGGTGTGCTTCCGTTAATTTCCCTTCCTATTTGGTGTCCCGAGTATTGTCCGATCACGTGGACTTCTCATGTAAAGGTTCCGAAAACCGACCAGGAGAGGTCCGACAGACCGGTGTGACTGCTACCGCGAGTCTTACCCGTGTTTGACACATAAGGTATCTCCGTCAGTACTCCCGTAACCCTCCAAAGAGGGAGGGAGTCTGGACCGTCGGGTTTTTCTTTGCCCTTCAGGATCGTTTGATCGGAGTTTCTTCTCCTTCTCCGGAACGGTACGAGATCGAGAAACGGTAAGAATACTTCGTAGAACAGAAGAGATTCCGAAAGACGTTTAACGAGACCTACCCTGGACGGTCTTCTTCGAAAGAACAGGTAAAAGAAGACTGTAGGAAGAAATGTCAAGAACCGCCTTTCCCTGTCACCTAAAACTCCCGTGACCCTTCTCACCCATTATGATTTTGTCAACACAGTGGAACTTCGTAGTCCGAGTTCCTTATTTTGGGTAAGGTAAAAATACCCATCATTACCGTACCGGTACCCGAGTGATGTCCCAGTGTCCGTTCTTTTTGTTAGAACGAAAAAACATTACCACTGAAATAGGTAATTTGTCTTTGAAGTACTGGGTGACTAAGAACTCCCTATAGACACGTCCACCCACCTTCACTCTCTTTCTACGTTTGTGTGTGTGTATGTGTGCAAACAACGGAATTCATCTTCCACTGACAAAGGAATGTCTGGTAAAGAATGTAGAACAGTGATTAAGTGGTCAGTTGACCACAGAAAGGGAAACACTTCCAGTTGAAGGTATAAAAAGAAAGGAGGACAAAAGGTTTAGGGAAAAGGAAGACACCCCGAAAAAGAAAAGAATCAATTTTACCGTCGTATTTTACATATTTTTATCTGTTCTACGAACTCATCCCAAACCGTCGGGCTGTCATAACGTTTGTCCTCGGTCTCAACGTCCCTCATGTGTACACTAGAAGGACAGTGCCTACCTGGATGGAATTCCCCGGGTTTTCGGAGGACCTCCGTTCTATCATGGGACGAGTGAGGACCGTTCGGGACGCTCCGTACCTGTAGATCACCGTTGGCTCCTATTACGGAGTCCCTACGTCCAGTCCGACCCCTCACCAGATGACACCCGAAATGTCCTCGAGTTAATAGGACCCCCCGAAGGGTCCCCCGAATCACCACTTCTTAGACGGGGACGACTACGTTTTCTACGTAACTTGGGACGGACCCACCCCTTCTACGGGACCTCTTCGTTTACTGTTGGGTGAGGTCACAAGAACGACCCCTTTAAGATACCTGTCTCCTCGGATCGTCCGACGTCCGGTACCCCACCGTCTCAGTCGGACTCGTTGACTCGTACACACGTTCATAGGACCCAGGGGATTCTCGGTCAGGGGACCTACTGGCAAAGGAAGTGAAGAATAATCCCCAGGTTTCAGTGAGTCTTACCGACACCTTCTGGTACCAATCGGAGTGGGTCGTTTCATATTACTTCGTGGACGTATGTTTTCGTGTCTTCTGTCTGTAGACCTTCACAGGAGTTCGGGGTCCAAATTTACGGTTAATCGGTGTGTGACGGTAGAACCGACTTCCCGACTCGAGTCTTAACTGTGTCTGAGACTATAATTAATCAACACACCGAGATCGATTCAGTGATACGGAGAGACTTGAGGTAATTATTGTAGACAATTTACTCTCCAATTCAGGTCTACTAGAGGTTCTAGGAAAAATCGAAATTGTGAGTCACTGGATACTCAGAAAAATCATCGACCCTTTTATGTCAGACGAGACGAAACCTAGAGACGAAACCGTGACACCTAGAGAATCTAAGTTGCCTTTCTTAGTAGACGAAGAGTTGAAGCACCGCGTATAGGTTCTGAACCGATGTTAGGGTTTCCTAGTTGGAAGAAGTGTTTCGAAGCATAGACCCCTTCCGACCCTTAGTACCTGATACTCTCGACCTTCCTTAAAAGATCAGGTAAGGAAATTAAGATCTTTACTTCTTTGATTCCAAATCTGGACACAATTCTAAACAGTGTACAGATTAGTCACCGTCTTTCCCCCTGATCTTGAGTCCACAGGACGAGAGGCACGTCCAAGGGTCGACGACTGTGTCGGACCGGGCTAGTGACTGACCGAAGAGGTCGAGATAGTGTCGTCAGAGAGACACCCTTTGGTGGTCACTTTTGTGAGAGTCGTGTCCTCAAGAAGGAAGAGAGCAGAGGTTCACATTCAGAAGGAGAAGAATAAGCGACTACCGTGGCGAGGTTTAGTTCCTTCGTGAGTCTTAGTCCCTGACACTCCTCGTTGTCCGTCTACGATCTACCACGAGCTCACTGTCCTAGCCTCCAAGGTCACAGTGAAAGACAAGTTTCCCCGACACACACGACGGTACCGGGGTGTCGGAGGGACCAGGTCACCTGTCAAAGGTTCCACGAGGGAATCGGAGCGACCGGATAGATCTTGAGGCACCCGACGTACTTCGAACCCGTCTGAGTAGTTATAGTGAGTGTTTATAAATGGTCCTCTGACGGAGTAATGATTCCTAACCAAACTAGGATGGGAAGGTAGGTGGAGGTGTTGTAAACGACCCAGACCGCGGCTTGTGTACCCCGGACTTAAACGGGTCTAGTCGGTCCGTCGGAGAAGAAAGGAGTTCCCCCTCCCCGTCGGCATAAGGTCACCTGGTAGATCTGGGTCCCGATCCCAGAGGAGACCTTGAGATAGTCGAGTCTCGGTCGACACCGTTTCTCTCCTTGAAAAGTTATCATCTAAAGGCTAAGAGGAGGTACCTAGGGAGTGTCCGATCTAAGTGTCGAGACTCATTCTACCCTTACGGGCCGAACTCCCGAAGAGTCCACCGTGATCCCCATTTCTAGGACGGTGGTTGCGTCCTCTACGTCCAAACGAGAGACCTAGCCCTTCTAGGGGACCTTCTCCCGTACATTGGCTGAGGTCAAAAGAACGGACCTCTTAGGATATCTGTCTCCTCGGACCGTCCGATGTCAGGTATCACAACGTCTCTCAGTCTGTGCTGACTTCGCTGAATGGTAAGTGTGTACGTGCGGGACGAACTTCGACTACTACGCGTTTACCCCGAATCAATTCTTTCGTTTGTCCCGGTGATTGTTGGGTCTACCTTGATTAGAGGTAAAGAAAGAAACTAGTAATCCGACCACGTTTTCATCGACGCCAAAACGTAATAACTTAAAACGACAATAACCTTATATAAGAATTTATTTACATACAATATGTAGTAAAATTACGCGTAAAGAGCGAAAAAGAAAAAAACGTTCACTGAATGATGAACGACAAATAAAATATAAATAAAATCTGATCCCTTTACTACAATCTGTTTTTCGTTTAAGTTCGGTAAAAGAACAAGCTCAAGTTTTACCCAGTATTTCGTCGCCTCTGTTGAGTGTTGTAGTTGTTACGTTGACCGGGTCCTTGACGATCACTTACATGTCACGTCACCACCAAGTTCTACAAAACGTTCCCGTTATTCTCGGAACTTCTACTCACGTCACCGGTCGGTAGTCTTTTCCTACTGGTTGACTCTCCTAGTAACTTCGACTAGGAGAATGTTGATGCATTCTTCAACGGCTTCATGAGTTGTAAACTGATAAGATATCAGCCATCTTATGTCTTACCAAGTTTACGTAAACTTCGCTTAACCTTTCTACCTTTTCGAGACATTTACCGACGGAGTGGTCGACTGGTGTCTAGTTTTGTTAGTACCCAAACTTCACCGTAGAAGAGAATAACATACGTTGTTGTGTTTGGTAAAGAGTCTAACACTACATACTGCTTTTCACCTAAAATACGCTGTTGACCACTACTAGTCGAGTCACCAACTTGACTCTTCACGAGGTTTCGTGGAGGGTTTCGGTTTGAACGTAGTCTCTTTTCAGTACCAATGACAAACCACCAGACGACGGTCAGACTAGGTGATGTCGAAAGACTTAGGACCACTTTGGTAACGTGTAGACTTTTTATACGGGTCGTTTGCCTACTCTACGTGGCTTTTGATGTTACGGACGTTACCCATAACCAGTTATCTTTCCCAAGTCAAGAGGTACTGTTATGGGTTGGAGTATATCGTGTTGGTTGCGAAGTTTTCAACTTACTTGACCTGATACTTCAAAACGGAATAGGTGGTATAAGTGGACTGGAGAACGGTTAGTTGGTGAAGAAATCCGTAGGACTGTTAAAAAACGTCCCTTCTACGAAGGTGTTGGTCGTCCTCCGTCTTTTACGAAAGGTTCTCAAGTAGCATAGGGTTTAGTACCTAAAAATGAGATGTCCATATTTGTTTGAATAAAGAACAACCGTTTTTACTAACATTACTAAGACTAAAACTAATTATTCATACATAAACTCGGATCAACATTACTACATTTTAAGTTCAGTCTTTCGTGTTAATAAAAAAGTGGTTGGATTGTTATTAAGAATGCTGACTTTGCTCAATTTATTTCCTAGATAAAATAGTCGGGGAGGAGAGAGAGGGAAGGAGGATGTGTGTAGAGTATGTGGGAAGTGACTTCAAAACAAAAGGAAAATAGAAGACCCACACGACGTGTCATATACCCTAATCAAGGGTCCGGTCCCTACCTTGGGACGTGACCGTCGAACCTCAGAATTGGTGACCTGACGGTTCCTTCAGGGAGTGACTTCAAAAAGTACGTGACAAGGGGGTGGAACGGAGACGGTACTTGAGATGCGTCTCACTTGTATGACTTGTAAAAAGATTGTCACTACTTTTGTGATTCGAGTCCTAGACTTCTGACCTAACTCTACGACCGAGACAACGAAAGACTCACAAACTGGAACTCATACAATAAACGGACGGACTCGAGTCATGTAGGTGGGTGTTTTACCTCTGTTGATACCATTGACACAGTGGTCCATTTCCTTCTAATTCGTTCTTGTCTAGGTAGGTAGATCGGTCGTCTGTTTGTAGGGTCATTTACTGAGAACTTCCTTTACTTACTTTGGACTCAAGTATAACTGACCCTCTTTTGAGACCTTTTAGTGAAGATGATGGGTTCAAGATCTGTAGACTCGAGACGGTCCCAAGTTCCTGACCGAGGGGTGAATGGTACACTAAAATCCAGTGTATAATTGATAGTTGCAGTAATAATAAACTGACGTTTACGTATTATTTTACAACCATTTGTTACCCCTTGGGTTAAACGGTTGTTACCTTGACGAAAGTGAGGTAAGTTCCTGAAGTTTTTAAGGGACCGTATAAATTCCTACAAAGTCCAATGACCCGTCGTCTCTTACGACTCTATTCCCACACCGTGTTGGGTCTCTCGACTCTCTAGGTCCTGGAGGAGAAGAATTCGTTATCGAGTGTACCTCCACCATCTTTTCGTTCGAACGATTCCGTCTCCCCCCGCCCCGTGTTCCTTTCCTCGGATCCCCATTCGTAGTGATTTGGTTACGGTATAAGATGGTCGACCGAAAGGTCCCGACTCGGTGTCTACCGGGGTGGGGGTGATCCGTCTCTTTCCCGGTCAGCAAAAGAGGTCACCCTTTTCCGGCTGGTTCAAGACGAGGGAGAGGATGTGACCAGGTAGGTTACGGGGCCTCAGAGGAGAGTGGTCTTCATCTCCGTCCAAGATGCGTCAAGAAGGGTCCGTCAGGTCCGTTGTTTCTTCTCGACCAATTCGAGGACCCCGTCTCCCAAATTCTGGGTGGGTGAGTCAGGTTTGAGACCCGTGCCCCTCCCCTTTCCCGCGCCCCGACGTTTCTCACTCTTCGGTCCCAAGGCGACGTACTTACTTGTTGCCCAACACGGCACCACCGACCCTCAAGTGGAGCTAGGAAAGGCAACCACCAACACCACAGGGTCCAACAGTAAGGTGATCGAGGGGCGTGAACCAGAAAGGAAGGTGACAAACGGAGGGGGCGTTGGGAGTAATTCTTTTGCTAGTAAATTTCGGGGTCAATTTCGGCTCCACTCCTTTACACGCTCCATCCGCCCCCTCCGCCCCCCTCGCCGGTGCCTTGTCCTGCTTAGCCGTAGACACGTCGTCGCGGGACCGGCGGGGGCGCAGGGGGGGGGGGGGGGGGGGGTCACGTCGAGCCTTGAGGCTCGCACGTCGGGCCCGGCTCGTCGGCCGGCCAGCGGGGCAGTCGTCCGCTGCCCCCACTCCTACTGCGCCAGCCCCGTCCTCCGTGCGGTTGTCGTCATCGGGGCGGCACCCGGCGGCGCGGAGGCCGAGGGTCCCGGGACTCGGGTGGCGCGGGTCTCGGGGTCCCACCCCCGCCCCCGGGGGCGCGCCAGGGAGGCGTCGTCGGGGCGCGGCGAGGTCGGATAGTCTCCGGTGGGCCGCCGAGGGAGGCTAGCCTGGTTTTATCGACGCTTGCGGACGCTGAACGCGCGCCGGGGAGTGAACTGCGAGTGAGGCCGAGGGAGCGGGCCGGGCGAGGGGCGCAGATCTCCCCCGCCCCTCCTTTGCGGCCCCGCCCCCCGCCCCCCCGCCACCCCCTCTTTCCTTCCTTCCTCCTTCCGTCCCTCCCTCCCTCCTTCCGTCCCTCCCTCCTTCCTTCCTTCCTTCCTTCCTTCCTTCCTCCCTCCTTCAGCCTGCCTTCGCGCCTCGAGCCCCGACGCGCCGCGCCCGGCCGCGCCGCGACCTTCCGCGGCCGCAATTGGGGAGCTCCCGTCCGTCGCCTCCCCCTCGCCACAATTATGTATTCTCGTGACGTAGTGCGATTAGAAGAGGGGTCTTGTCATACGCAGTCGTCATGTAAGTGCAAGACTGACTTCCTGTTTTCCTACTCTCTCGTCAGACGCACCGACGACGGACGTTGTGGTGCTCGGGCCGCGCTCCTCCTCTGCCACCCGCGGCGCGCGTCCCCGGGGCGACGACGACGGCGGCGGCGGCGGCGATCGCTCGCCCCTGGTACAAGGACCCGAGGCCTCGCAAGGGGCGTCGGCGCTGGGGGCGACGAGTGCGGCGGCGGTCGCGGCCCCGGCGACGTCGTCGTCGTCGTCGTCAGGCGCCCGTCGCGTCGGCGACTTCCGCGGCCCCCGGCCTCGGGGCTTGAGCGAGAGAGGCGTGTTTCGGTCTCGGCCGCCACGCGACCCCCGGGCCGACGCCGCCCGCTAAGGCGCGGGGGCCTGAGGGGCTTTCCCGGACGCCAAGCCCCGCTGGGCCGACGGCGGCGGCGGCGCGAGGCGGCCGGCCGCCTGGTCCAGGGCCGCGACGGAGATGCGGCGACGGGGAGCCCCCCGACCTGCCTAATGACGAGAAACGTGGTCGTCGGCCGCCTGACCCTTTGAGTCGGGTCAAACCCCGAAAAATTGGGAATTCTCTTCTTCGTTCCTCTCTTCCCCCACACACAGCTTCTCCCTCCCCCGCTTCCTTGCCGCCTGTGGAGGAGAATTGAGAGCGTCGTGGCGCTCGCTTGCTGACGTAGTCGACGGAGCCCGGCCCTCGCCGGCTGTGGTCCTCTCCCCCGTCGCGCCGCCGCCGACGCTCGCGCCGGACCCTCCGACGCCCCGCGGGGGAGTGAGGGGCGGACCATCGTTGGGGCCTCGCCCGCCCCCCGTGGCCTCCGTGTGAGACCGCTACTTCGCCGTAGGGGGAGCCGACCACGCTCGGCCCCGGTCCCAGGTTCCTGTTTCGGCCCTTCGCGACCGCCGCGGGGCGGAGCCCGCCTCCCCCCCCGTACGTGGACGTATCGGGCGGCCCGGAGCCGAGAGGGCCGCGCGGAGTTGAGGCGCCGAGGCGAACGGCCGAGGCCTAAATGATCTTCGGTAAAACAGAGGGGGGTGGGGAGGGGAGGGGAGGGGAGGGGAGACTGGAGGGGCGGGGGAGCTGAAGGGGGGAAAACAATTAATTTTGATTCTTCACTCTTACCCTTGCTCCACCGGTCGAGGCCGCCTCTTGCGAATTCCTGTGGTGCGGTCAAGAAGGGAAGGAAGGAAGGCTCCATCCACTGTCGCTTACTACCCCACCCCTACCAGCGGAGCCCCCCTCTCGTTCAGGGTCGAAAGGCTCCCGACCGGACCCCGACCCCCGCGACCATCTGCTCCCCGGTGAGAAATCAAAACCGTACTAAAAAAAAAAGAAGGGCCGGCTAGACGAGGCTGAGAGATTAGCGGGGGAGGGGTGGAGGAAGAGGTCTACCTTTCTCCTCGAGGATCG
Organism: Capra ibex; assembly: GCA_006410555.1. NCBI lineage: Eukaryota > Metazoa > Chordata > Mammalia > Artiodactyla > Bovidae > Capra > Capra ibex. The sequence goes on from SJYO01052474.1 coordinate 21,292,966, forward strand.
AGTGAATTCGGCCCCATCCCGACCAAGAGGAAAGGCTCGGTTTTAGGGTCCGCTACCACTTAATACTTGCACGGTGTGGTACTTCGAGAACACCGTCCATTGACACGTAGTGTGGACCTTACGGCAGGACGAGGGGCAGCAGATGGAGTGCCGCGTTCACACCTAAGACACACGTCGGTAGCGACGACGACGGAGGCGGCCCGGGGTCTTGACGGGTAGGCAGACGAGCACGTCATTAGTCAAGTCGTTCCACCACACGTGGGCGGCCCCGGAGAGGCTCCAGGGAGTCCCCTAAGGAAGGTTGTGGGCCATGGAGTTGGAGTACCTCTTGTTATAGGTCTACTAAGTCCGGCTGTGGAAGGCGGTGGAGGTGGTGGACCTCCAGAACGTCGACCCGTCCTTGAGGTAGGCCGTCTATCTCCACCCCCGGAAGTTACCGGACCGGTCGGAGTTGTGGGACCTCGACAAACTGTTGACCGACTGCCAGTAGGGGTCGCCCCGGAAGCTTATGGACAGGTTCGACGCCCTCGAGACCGACGCGTTGTTGGGGTATCTCTCGTAGGGGAGAATACGGAAGTTGGCCCACGGGAGGGAGTACGCGGACCTGGACCCCCTCGAGTTCTTCGACCTCATGTAGAGGCTCCCCCGGAAACTCCCTGACAAGTTGGAGTTCATGGACTTGAACCCGTACACGTTGTAGTTCCTGTACGGGTTGGAGTGGGGCGAGCACCCCGACCTCCTCGACCTCTACAGCCCCTTGGTGAAGGGCCTCTAGTCCGGACCGAGGAAGGTACCGGAGCCGAGGGAGTTCTTCGATACCCAGTACTTGAGTGTCCAGTCGGACTAACTCGCGTTACGAAAACTACCCGACCGGAGTGACCACCTTGAGTTGGACCGGGTATTATTGGAGAGAAGAAACGGGGTACTGGAGAAGTGGGGGGACTCCATAGACCACCTCAACGTGGATGTGGTGTTGGGAACCTTGACACTAACACTGTAAGAGACCGATCGGACCACCGAAGCCCTCATGTATGGGTGGTTAAGGTGGACGACGCCGGCGACGGTGCGAGGGAACGTGTACGCTCCGGCGATGGACCACCTCCACCTGGTCCGGAGGAAGGTCACGAGGCGGGGGAAGTAGTACCTACGGGGAGCCCTGGAGTTATAGAGCCTTCCAGCCTACCGCCTTGAATTCACAGCCTGAGGGGGGTACAGGAGACACTTCACCAACGACGGGTTACCCTGTCACGAGTCGGTGCGGAGGGCGGTGGGTGCCTAGAGGCAGGAGTTGCTGCCGTGGAACTTGAAAAGGGTGCACGACGAGAGTCTGTGTCCCCATATGTGCACGTACCACTGGTTGCACCGTCCGTTGAGGTTACGGAGCCGGATGGAGTTGCACTCGTGCCGGCTCGAGTTGTGGAGGTTGATGTCGAAGAAGTGGTGCCAGTGCCACCTCTGGTGGCTCTAGAGCGGGCTCCTGTGTTGCGCGTTCATGTTCGGACAAGGATGCTGCAGGTGACCAATGGTCGGCCGGATATGGTGGAGATGGTGCCACGAGTAGGTCTGGTGGGCACACGGGTTCGTCCACCGTCACTGGCGCTGCCTGTGGTTGCTGTTCTACGTCTGGTCGGACCTACTTCAGTACTTCTGGTGGTTCTAGTAGTAGCCGACGAAACACCGTCACTGGGACGAGCGACGACGGTACAACTAACAGAAGATATTTGAAGCGTTCGCCGTGGTCGTCTCCTCATGTCAGTGTCGGCGGGCCTGTCAACTCTAATAGGTCCACCTGCTGCTGTAGGGTCGCCGCCGTGGACGTCGTCGTTGTCGTCGAGGCCGGCCACATAGTCCACTCCCCCGTCAGCACGACGGGTGTTAAGTACTGGTATAATTGATGTTGTGGATGTTTGGTCGTGTGCCCCGGGTGACCTGTCTTTTGTCGGACCCCTTGAGAGAGGTGGGGCGCCAGTGGTGATAGAGACTTGGAATATAGTAAGTCTGGGTATGGTTCCTGTTCCATGTCCTTTGAGTCTATACTGGGGGGGGGGGGGTTTTTTTTTGAATATGTTTACGTTATCTTACGTGTGTGTGTGTTTCTGTCGTTGAAAACATGTCTCACCCCTCTCTGAAAAAGAACATATACGAATATATAATTTAGATACCCGACCATTTTCTTTGTCTAATATAATTTTAAATTTTTTCTTTTGAGTTTTGTTTTGATAAAAGATTGAACATTCAAGATAAATTTCCCCCATCCCCTCCCAATAGAACCCTTACAACACCCCATCTTCAGTGTTCAGTTGAACGATACACCGGTCTTCCCTAAAGACCATATGCCAATTTTGACGATTCTATTTTGGTTGAATTTTGTGGTTGTTTGTAGGGATTTCTCAATCCCACGCCCGACGACTCCACCCCCATCTGCCTTAAACAGTAAAAAAAAATCTTCTACGAAGTATCCTGGGTCCTGATGGGTAAAGATATCTGTAGAAAGAATCCGACTCTCGACAGAAACGTCTAAATAGAATAAATTTGTTTTTTTTAAGGTTTTTTTTTTTTTTTCCGTGATCCTTAAACATGACACGAATCTTACAACTCTCCGTTATTTAAAAAGAAGACTCCGGTTCCCCTTCTGTCTAGACATTGTACCACAAAATTTGTCCTTTTAGTGACTTTAAGTTTACTTTGGGAGTTCCCTGACTCCCACACGTGGGGACACGTGTCCAGAAGAACCAAACACGTGACCCTGTGGCGTACGGGGCGGACTGCCCTCACACCTCCCTTCTTCGTCTCTTCCTTCCCTCGACCACATCGAACGTCAGTTTACGAAAGTGTAACAGTCTAAGGACGTCAACCCGAATTGGGTGAGACACGTTCCGTACACAGATAAGTCCCGAAAGGTCTACTTCCTCCACCGAGGACTTCCCCGGACCCCAGGGTCTCCCCCTACCCTCGTCTCTCGTTGTCTCTTTTCCATAAGTGCCCTCCGGTATGTAGTCGTATCACGGTGCAGGTGGACAACAAGGGTCATAGACTGTTTACTAACAGCTGTTACTACCGTAAACTACTAAAAGAAAATATTTCCCAAACAAACAAAATTCCACCTCTTTCCCTCCTCTCCGGCCCTCACCCTTCGAACCCCCTCACCTTCGAAAAGAGTACGAACACTAAACCACTGATAAGATTTACGACTAAGTAATCCCTAATAATGCCGACTACAGTTACCCAACACCACTACCCATCTCCCCGTCTTCTACCCCTCCCTTCTTTTCCCCCTCTGCCCCGTGTCCGAGTAAATTTCACTACTTCGGAAAGGAGTGGTTCCTACGAAGTCTTTTTTTCTAGACTTTAGGTGTCAAGCTTGTTTCACTACGTGTGCGTGCGTGTCGCTCAACCGGCACCTCAGGACAACTTACATCGTGTCACCCCGTTTTCCGAAGGGAGAGGGTCCGGACGGAGTCTTCCTCCCCTTCTCTTTCCCACCCGTGCCCACCCCTTCCGTCTCTAGAGACAATACGACTAGGTAAATTACTACATTGAAATGAATAATAAAATCGAAATTTTCCTTTATTTCGCAAGTCTAAACTTTCCCCCCACCCCACCCCCCACCCCTTTGTTGTTGTTTTCTTGTAACTAACATTACACTCTTTTCACATAAAAACATAAAATTATTTATAACAAGTTAAAAATTAAGTTACAGGGATTTCCCAATTTAACTCATTCTGGGACTTGGATATCGAAGAATACTCGTAACTGGCTTAGTAAAGATAAATTTCCTTATTTCCCCTCCCCTCCTGGTACAAGTTAAAGAAATATTCATACCCTTGTGTAACTGCGACAGTTGGTGAAAAGGAATCGAATTTATTTTCATGGGGCTAAGATCACGTGGAAAGTGTTCGATTCACACAATCAGGGACCGAGACAACCCCCATCTTGACTTAAAGGACACGGGACCTTTTCGCCCCCTTTACCCAGTTGGAGTCGAGGACCCTGGGCCGGTCCTCAATTTACGGTGGAGTCGTCTTCGACGACCAGTCTGTCGTGGTCGAAATGACCCCCGGGGACCCCCTGACCCTGACTTCTCCTGACGTTATTACAACAACCCTAATTTTCTAGGGAGACCGTCCCGACGAGGGTAAGAGACCTATGATTTATTTGTTTACACAGAGAGCCACCACCACCACCACCCACAGCCAGAGGACTACGAATCGACTCCTCACAGTAAGTCCGTCCGACGGACTTGACCCTGGGACGCAGAGAAGTTCGCGGTCATAAATATGATTACGTCCCTTAGCCCTGACTCACCCACACTAGAGGGACCGCGACTTGTCCCTCTCTCCGCCGTCGTGAAACGTCGTCAACCGATTCTTTCCCGGTTAAGAATTAGGAGGAGAGACACATAAAACGAATATGTTTTAAAGACCCATAGGCACAAACACCGTCGTACATACGTACCCGAGTGTGAAATTCTTTGACGATAAGTACAAAGATCCGATGTTTCTACGCAAGGGAGGCGGACAGGAGACGATGGGATGGGGGTTATTTTCTCTCTTTTGACGTCGTCTTTTTTCCCACCCTGAACCGCTCCTGGTCGACTTTTTACGTTCTTTAGTGGGGGAGAGGATCACGGTATCGGTGTTGAGTCCGACAAATAATCTTGTCGAAGGGCCCATGTGTAAGTCTCCACTAACACTTCCTTCCTCGCCGGAGTCTTCGCGTCTCCCACACCTCGGGTAAAGGAGGGTGGGGACGAGAAGGCTGTCGAGAGACCCGTCAGTCCCTTGATACGTCAACGACACTTTACTGTTTCCGTACCCCCGACTTGTCTGTAGACTCCTCTCTCCACTTCTTTGTCCGGACTCTGTAAGGACCCCTTCTTAGGATTCTTGTTTACGTGGACAGGACCCCCACCCCGTATAAGTCCGAGACCTTAGATTCCCTCTCCACAAAAGGGCCTCCTTGCAGTCTCCTGCAACACCTCTGTCCTATACCAAGTGCCCGAACTCACAGGAATCTCGACAATCTCCCCCAAGGAAACGAGTGACCCGGACGAGAGACTGGACCCGTGACCAAGTCGGAGATCTCGCCGTTACGAGGAATCGGTACCACAACTCATACGGGAGGAGACATCGTCCGTGAAGCCAGTTGAAAAGTCTCTCCCCAGGGGACTCGTGGCTTTCATGGCGGAAATTACGACCCGTCCTCTGAGTAGGAACCGGACCGGTTTGACATCCCAAACAATGAACTCTTACCTTGTACCCAACCGTCGAGTGACCTAACCCCGTCCCACCACCCTTCTCAGTATCGTTGTACAATCTCCCTTTCCTCACGACGACTAATATACCTCAATCCCTCAAAAACACTGTCTTAAAAAATTTCCGGCACTTTTTAGTACATCAGATTAGGGAAGTGTAAAATATTAGTTCCTTTGCCTCGGGGTCTCGTTGACTTACTATATCAGGTTCCAGTGTGACGATTAATCCCCTTCTCCACCCTGACTTTCGGTCCAGAGGACTGAGGGGTTTGGTTACACTAAAGAGTAAGTCCGAGGGTTCTTGTATAAAGGGAGGACCGGTTGTACTTTTACCTCGGAAGGGTATCTAGGACGACACGAGAAAAGAGGAGGGAGAACCTCGACAGGTTAGAGGAAGCTTGGTCGAGATGACTCGTCTTAAGACTGGTGTCCCCGGGGTCTCGACCGGGTTCCCGGTACACACGAGTGATTCCTCCACCTAAGAGTCCTGATGTGTTTTGTCGACGGGCTAAGAATCCAAGTTACCGTCTGTCTTTGGTGTCCTTAGGGTGTCTCCCGTTACTGACGATCCATTTTCCACTGTCTGTTCCGACCCACGAGAGGGTTGGAACCGGACCCTTCGAGACGTCTCATTTCCTAACTGTCTCCAGAATTTCGTGGAGAGTCTCGTTGAACACGTGTCACCTCACGAAAGACGAACAGACCGACTTGTCACTCTGACAAACCCCCTCCGCCCCCCGAGGAATTGAGAAGAGGTAACGTAGACGGGATCGGGGTCGAGATTTTAGTACTAGACTAACGATGAGGGTATTAGACGAGATCCCGTAAAATACTGAGAAACCAGTATTTCGACGTAGGATAACCGTCACTCCCATCTCCTCTGTTTGATCAAAGATTCCGGATCCCTGTAGACGAAATAGTACCGACAATTATACATAGTTTCGACCAACCCGCACCCCCACCACCAGCCTCCCTCCCGCCCGTCGTATAATTATCATCCCAGGGAAGTTCTGTTAAGGATAATTACCCCTTCTCCAGCTCAGGTACGATAAGTGTCACTTCTCGAGACCGAGTGGAGTCATCTCGACTCATCTCTAATTGTCTTCCGATTCACCCGAAGTGAGTCGGGTCCGATGATGGAGTCCCCGGTCCCGGGTGTTAATGCCGAGGTTGTAAAATGGCGTTGTTTCGTCCTCCCCGAATTTTAATCTCTTCTTTTTCTTCTCTTTTTCTCTTGTAAATATAGGTTTGTATACAGACTAAAATAGAGGAGACGACCGTGAGTCACGAGGTACGGTAGCCGATTACGTCCGTGACAAGTACGGTAAAGCTTTAGGACGGAGTCGATTTGACGTTCCGTGAAAACCGAGTTTCGTGGAGAGAACCAAAGGTAGGTAAGTCTTTCGTGGGAAAGGGGACCTCCCCCCTTCTTACCAAACCCGTCACCTAATTCCAACAAAAGTAGAAACGAAATATAACTCTACTTCACTTAACGAAGAACCTCGTCCCTATTTCCGAAGTCCTTCGTCTAGTCACTTTATATGTATAGACGTTTCGTTATGTCGTATCACGAACGTTCATGTCTGAGACCTCGGTCAGAGGGGTCCGACTTAAGGTCGAGATAGTGAATGATCGACACACTGAAGTCTGTTTATGAGTAAAAGGAGTAGAGATTTTACCTGTATTATAACAACAGATGAAGTTATGAAGTATCCAACATCCTTAATTTTAAACTACTATAATGTATTCCCCTTCTGGTTGACTGGTCGGAGGTAGTGGTGGAGATAATAACTTGGAGTAGGTGTAGGTTTCTCTCTTGTGCGGATGACTTGATCAGACCACTCCCCCCTACCAGTGAGTCTTCAGGACCCCTCGTGCTGTCGTGACAGATGTTCGGGTTCGTGACACCTTTTCTACCCAAAGGAAAAGAAGAAACACGAGAGAAGAAATTAACTCGGGAAATCTACTGGGTTCCGCGACAGAATCGGGTCCTTGTCCAGTGGAAAAGAAGACCGCTCAGTCCTCTCTCCTTTCCACGGTGTCGACCACCACTACCACGTGTCCGACTCTCGACCCCATCCTTTATGATGGTCTTTGGGACCCGGAAACGGTTCTCCCATGATTCGACGGATCACAGAAGAGTCTAGTAGAACAAATAGCCCCACGAAATGGTTCCCTCCACCCGGGTGCCTCCGTGGTCCTTCCTCTTTCCTCGTGTCTCTCCCGACAACCCCGAAGTCTCGTCAAAACCCCCCACGAACCTCCTTTCTTTTTGTTCCGTCCTCTTTTTCGTGGTATTAGACTTGTTCACTCTCACCTTACCTCGATACACCGTCTATGTCTCCGATTCCCCGACGTTACGTCAAGCCCTCCTTTCGGTCCCTCTAAGGAGACGGGAATGTTTGTCCTCCGACCGACCTGGGACCTACGCCCCTCCTGGCCGTCACACTTTAAGTACCGTGCCTCGTCTCCTCTTCTTTCCGTCCCTCTAGTTGAAAGGTTCTCTTCGGATTCTTTCGTTCGTAAACTAAAGGATTACTCTCCGATCTTAATCTAAAATCGTACTAGTGTCCAAAGTAGGAGACCTTGTACGGTCGAAACGACAGTCATGAACCCGGTTTGGTGGATGGGTGCTGTCAGGACAAGGGCTACGACCTCCGACAGGTGACGACCCGCCCCCCGCCCTCTACGACCTCCGACAGGTGACAACCCTCGTTGGGGAGGGAGTCCCGACATTAGTTTAAGACTAGGACTGTCCGAGGGAGGAAAGATTCTTCCCTGTCAGTACCTCTCCTCTTCACCCCTATATCGTCGAGTGACAAATAGGTGTTGTTCTCATAATAAAGGTACCACCACCATCCCCACAATATATTTAGTACAAAGGGGTATTTTTAGTACTGTTGACGCTCAAGCCACGACGTGCACCTGGGACCGTCACTCAGTCTCTCGACTCCGGCCCCGGGCACCCCCTATCGGGACTCTCTCCTCTGAGAGAACGGGTTCCTTCCATCGTAAACTTTCGTACCACGACGGTAAAGATGGAATCGGGCCATTTCTAAAAACCTGGACGTCATCCCTTCGATATTCTGACTCTCCGGTACGATTGCGGTCCACACCCCTAACCTACCTGGTTTCACCATGAATCGAAAAGTCCAAGTAGGTAAGACACGCGGCTCTTTGTTATGGTCTCGGTAATGATTTCAACTCTAATTAATGATTTATGGTTTCCTTGTCGGGAACTAGATGAACAAAAAAAATTATAGGTAAGTGGACGAAGATAGAGGATAATTATTTTTCGTGTGGGAGGTAAGGAAGAGGACAGTGTGAGGGGGGGGGGGGGGGGGG